>MU223713.1:746781-794730 GCA_018584345.1 Thuja plicata | reverse complement strand
ATGTGTGTATACACACACACATGTGTATACATGTGTGTATATACACACATGTATACACATATACACGTGTGTATATATACACACCATATTCAAAGAAATTAAAAAATAAAGAATTAAAATTCCTTATGCATCTTCTCATTCATCTTCCGGGTGAACCAAACAGGTCGGCCCATATTCCGGATTTCATTTTGAGGATAAGCATCCTCCTGAATTTGCAGCATCTTCCTGAGTTGACCATATCCAGGATATGGTATTCCAGTACCCAAACGGGCCCTATGGTGAAAATTAATTTTCCCCTTAATTCAGTTCCTGGACAGTAGATGGGAAGAATAGTAAGGCCTGTTGTTGTTGCTGTTTTACTCTCAAGGGGACCCGGAAGCTTACTGTCAGGTGGTTACGAGCTGATTTATAATAGATGAGAGCATTTGTCATAAGAGTCATATATATGACAAATCTTGTATCCAATACAATAATCAAAGCGTAGGTACTAGAAGACTGTGATTCTGCACTTGTTGCTAGTCATGTTGGAATCTTTTAAGAAATACTAGCAGTGTATCGGCTCGTTCACCTGGTTAGAGGTCAAGAAAGAATGTGCCGGCCCTACAATTCTATGGGCAATCGTTCAGTTCCCCTCCTTATTCTAGTTGTTCGACTCATAGAAAGAATAGCACCTATTGCATTTCTTAATGAGATTCTCAAAAACTAACGAAGAAGTGGCTACATGCATTCACATACATATGGACACACCATGTCCCTTACTGACGCTATATATATCATATATAACTTAATTACATCCTAAATGTATATTTCTCTGCTTTACTCCGTATCACATCTATCTTTTCCCTGTACCGCTTCTTCTCTCAACTTATCACAACTCCACAGCATAAATAACTTTGGGTTATAATCCAATATGATAGAACATGATTGTGGGTCATGTCTGTTCTTCATCTTAGGCGGTGGGGGAGATGTTGCTAAGTCTCCATGATGCTACACAGTTTTGGAGCTCTAATTCATTTTTCTACCCTGTTGTTGGCTCAGAAGGTGCTGCGGCATCTTTGCTGGCTCCACAATGTTTGATAAGCTTTGAGTACCTTTGATTAAAAAATTGCCAACAAGAAAAACAAACAGATGTTTTTATAGAGGATTTTTGTTTTTATAGAGGATTTGAATGAACAGTAAGAAGCTTTGTCGCTTTATTTGAAACCTGCCAAAGGAATAAAAAAGGAGAATATGAGAAACCCACATTTATTGCAACCCTTGCCTATTCCTAACAAAAAATAGGGATCCACTAGCACTACATTTTTTGTTGACCTTACCATGTGTGAAAAAAAATTCAATTTATTTAGTGGTTGATCAGTGGGCAAAGTGTGCCCATTTTATTTCTATGGATATTGTAAGCATTCATAAAGTGCCAGAAAGTGCTAAATTCTTTATTGTGTGTATTTATTGGTTGTATGATCATCAGAAGAACATTATCATTGATTAAGTGCTTATATTTACTATTAGTTTTTTGAAGTAGTTTAAATGTGTTGGGACTGATTTAACTCCAAGTAGTACCTATTATCCACAAACTTATGAATAAACAATTGTTGTGAAGAAGTGTTTAAGAGTTGACAATTTATATTGCAGTTTGACTAATTGTATGGCCAAAATGGTTGCATTTGATGGAGAATGGGTACAATTCAACAATTCATACATCCATTAGTATGTTGCCATTTAAGTTGTATGATAATGATCCCCCTTTGTTTATTTATTTTTTAAATGGAAGAATCAATACGTGGTGGATTCCACAAAGTGAAGTACTAACACACACAACCATAACCTCTGTCTGCATTAGCTACCCTCTACCCATGCAGGGGTAAATCAAAGGGAATTGAACTGGCGGGCTTCATCCATGTTTCCTATGGCTTTACCATCTAGTTTACCCCCGAGGGCTAATAACCCCCCTTTATTGATTGATTGTTGTATTAATGATTTACATGTATCAATTTTATATGATTTCCTTTAATTAACTAACTGTTTTTGTAGTGATAGTAGGAGAACTTGAAGGTAGCTCTAGGTGTAAGGGCTAAGATTAAAGTGACGGTGAGTTTGAGGTAGGTAACTGGGTCTTCTTTTAGTTACAGCCTATAAGCAAAACTCTCTTATAGAAGGCTAGCATAAAAAGTTAGGCTTTGAAACAGTGGGCTCTATATTATTGCTGCACATGGGGAAAATGTTTTATACACTCTTAAGTTGCCCATGGAAGCTTGGTTTAAAAGGACATTTAATTTGACTCCAAATTTTTTCTTATAAAATACAATCTAAATATTTTGGTTTTCATGCAACTGGTGTTTCTGTAGTATATTAAATTATGTTATGATTTGTTGATATTCAACTTTGTTGTTTCTAGTCAATCTATCAACCCATATTTCATCAGCAGTGGCTTCCAAGAACCCATCTCCACGATGATGAACAATACACTCACCACTCATTGTATCTAGGTGATGCTTAGGAGGGTGAAGCACTAGAATTTCTTGTGAGGCAACCCATCCTAGTAGTAGTGCAACTGAAGCATGCTTAACCATGTTCAGCATTGCAAATTGTATTCCTATACAATTTTATGCTCATTTAGGCCTCATTTTACCGTTTTGGCCTTGTATGCTATGATCATGTCTGATTCTGCTCGCACTTGACTAAATTCTGCAGCTTCATCTGGCACTGGACAGCTGGTCCTTGACCCAGCTCTAATTGGTGGTCAATGGTGTTTTGGGGCGCCATTGACCTGGCAAAAGGGGTCCAATTTTGGACCCTCCAACAGTCGGAATGTGTAGGTGTGAAATCCTCCTCCGTGTCAGCCTGCTTCAAAAATTTGAATACGTGTCATGAGGAGAGGTATAAAAGCAAGCCTTCCCCCTCATTTGAGACATCTCATCATCAAGTTATCAATTAGATCTTACACACATCCTATCATTCAAAATTGAGGAAGCAATCAAGCATCATCAAAGTATTGAAGGAGAAGTAAAGTTCAGATCTCAAGCATTCAAGATGGCATCCATGATCAACGTATTATGAAGTCAACTGTACATGTCAACATCAACTTCTTCATGAAGACTTCAACACAAGGAAGCTTTCAATTCAAGTACATATCAATTTGATTCATGGTTGATTCCAAAATTGGGGTTTGACCTAGGCAAATACCTATCAACCCAACATTTTCTCTCCTTTGTATGTGTAGGTGACAAGTTTTGAAGACAAATCTGCAATCAAACAGAGTAGACAAAGACCTACAAAACCCCCATTTTGCAGATCCGAAAAAGCGGGGGCAATGATTCTTTGACGCATCATTGTCCGACACTTATATGACAATTTTCAGGGAAGATTCTGAGTGATATCCTAATCCCAAAAATCCAAATTTTGTCTGCATCTGACATCCCAGGTCAAGGGCACCCCAGAGCATCAGTGACCGGCCTTTTCAAGCTCAAATTCCAAACACGAGTTCTTCTCTTCCTCATCTTTCCAGATCTGTATCACATGTCCTGCATATCTGAACTGATCTGATCTGATCTGATCTAGCATTAACCTCACACATTTTGCATAGTTATTTTCAACTCAATCAAGGATTGTTGAATCCACCTTGCGCCCAATCCTTTTCGATCAGATTTGAGGTTGAGCCAAGTGAATCCAGTCAGTTTCCCAATGTAATCGAGAAGAGGGAAATAGGCCTACTTCCTAGTTTGCATGCATAAGCTAGTGTACCCTATTCCTTTTCCCACCAATTACACCATGTAGTTTCCCTAATTAGCTTGCTAACCATTTGCAGAAACCTTTAACAAGTGCATGTCTTATGAACTATTTATGATAGAACTCCCTTGCTCATTCATTTTCATGTAAGTGGGGTTTCCACAATGTATCAAACTATGTGATGATTTATTGCGATTCAATTGTGTAGTTTTGAGTTAGTCATAATTGAATCATATTTCCATGTAGTGGTTCCCACGAACCTGTAATTCATGATCATTAATGGCCCAATAGCATCATTGCATCTAGGTGATGGTTAGAGGGGTGGAGCACTGGGTCTTCCCAACAGATCACACATCCCAATGCCACTTTGGTTTAAGGGCACTTAACCATGGAATTTCTCTCAGAATCAAGACTACCTAGCTTGCTATCCCATTTGCAAAATCTTCAGGAAGTGCTGTTCCCTATGAACCATTTATTATAGTTTCTCAGCTCATTGGCTTCCTATGTTCCACAAAGTCTTTGAGACACGGGGAGACATTTGAAAAGTTAACTACAATAAATTGCAATTTAACATTTATGTTGAAAATAAGTAAAAGAACCTAAGATTTGTACAAAGTTATACTGTTGTATGATAATTGTGCGTTAAAAATAACAAATCTTAAGTCATAATTCCTATCTTGAGTGGAATTTAAACTGTAGACCAAGACTTCACTATTAGGCATTTTAGGATCATTGTTTGCACTATTTAATGTTTCAATGTCAATGATATTGCAAACTATCTAAGCAAATGCTTTGTTTCCACAGGTGCTGTTTTCAGAGATTAGAAAAACCTGCTGCCATTCTTCAATTGAGAAAGAGTAATATCTCGAGAAATATTCTTCAAATGAATATAAATAGATTCCAGAGTAGTAGGCTCCAGAATGTTTGTTAGTAATGGATGTACTAGAGAAAGAAACATGACAAGTGGTCCCTAACAAGTTACAACTTCGATCTACTTTCGTGTCATCCAAGCATCTTCATTAAGATCATCATATTTACTTTCTAAATCATTTGACAGTTGGCTAACACAAAGTAGCATTACTTGGAATTAAAAGATTAATTTGTAAAAACAAAGGTTTTAAACTAGAGTTGGATTCTAGGTGTGGCGATCCCTACTAGGATCAAGGGGAAGCCACCAAGCCCAAATTAAAACCTTAGAGGTCACAAAGACCGTTATAGTGCGTTAACCATTTTCAATGTTAAATGACATTTTTAATAGTCTACGGGGGTTTCTTACTCTCTTTTTATGACTGCCATAGAGTGTGGACTAGTATATTTATAAGTTTTTATGGTCGTGGTCCTTGGTGGGCCCCTTTCATGTTTGGTTTTTATTTTTGAATTCTTTTTTGTTTCATTGTCTTTTTAATAAGATTTGGGGATGTTTTGCCGCCTGTTGGGTCAAGAGATGTTTGTAGGCCCTTGAGATGCCTTGAGGACAACACAACATCCTCAAATGCCTTGGGGACAATAGAGCATACTCATATGCTCACTTGAATGGAGAACATCCCAGAGATGCTTGTGCATCTACATGGCCAACTTGGGGATGGGCACCCCCATGTGGGTGCTGCCCAAGGAGACAGTTGGGGGATGTTTTGTCCTTGATCTACTACCCCTTGCACATCCTTGCTCTTGAAAATCAAGGGTTTATTTGCGAGGGACACTGCTTTTTTGTGTAAGTAGCATTTCTCTAGTGTATCAAATCAGAATCAGAAGCACTTTGGGACAAATCAATTCAAGGGTAAAGAAGTGTTCAATGCTCAATAATAATAATGAACTTCAACGCTAGGCGTTCTACCCTTTTAGGTGTACTTTTGTTTGTTAGGAAACAAGAAATAGCTTGAAGTTACTTGTCCTAGATGCATAAAATGAAAAAAGGACAGCAAGGGAAAGGAAAAAGAAAAGCAAGTTTTAAGTTATTATACGTTCACAAAGCAAGGTCACAAGTGAGGCTTTGCTATAAAAAGGCTTGAATGCTAGGCATGTTGAAGATTGTAGCTGCGATAGAGATCTTTATCTCTGATTTTGCTATATGTTGAAATTGGGACAATACCTCTGTATTGCGTCATAGCTAGAGAAGATATTTATGATGATAATCCCGTCATTTTAAGTGAGCACAATGTGGCATTCAATGTGTGTTAGGTGTCACACTCTAAATATTTGACATTTTATTATATGAAGAGACATGGGACATGCGAAGAGTCATGCGGTTGGAAATATGAAGAGACTTGTTTTTGGAAATTGAAGAGACCTTCAGTTGTGATATGGTCTCTCAATTCTATATATATATGTGATTGCTTTGTGTGTATATTTTGCATCAAGTTGAAAGCATTGTACTTGAACTTCCTATTATTAATAAAAGAGATATTTTTTCTAGTGTGGCTGGGTTTTTCCCTCTCATTGGAGGGTTTTCCCAGGATAAAGTCATTGTGTATTTTGTACCTATTTTGTTTATTGTTGTTTATCATTATTTATGGGCTAAACATTAACATGGTATCAAAGCCAGGTTAGATAACAGCAATATGGAAGTGTTGAATGTTGTAGTAGCGATATAGATCTATTATTATATTCTTGCTCCTGTTGAGAGGGAGTTTCAGTATTTTGATGATATTTTATGAGTTTTAACGAGTTCTTCTCTGAGAGGGAGAAGTTCGAGGTGCAATCCCTTGTTAATGAGTTCTTATCTGCGAGAGAAGCTCGAGGTGAAATCCCTTGTTAATGAGTTCTTCTCTGCGAGAGATGTTCGAGGTGCAATCCCTTGTTAATGAGTTCTTCTCTGCGAGAGAAGTTCGAGGTGAAATCCCTTGTTCCACCCTCTGGGAGTAGCTATGGTGGATCCACCCTCTGCGAGTAGGCAAGGTGGTAATGCATTCTTCTCTGGGAGAAGTTTGAGGTGAAAGCCCAAGTTCGAGGTGAAATCCCTTGTTCCACCCTCTGGGGGTAGCCATGTTGGAAGTCGTGTGTGACTCCATGACTTTAATTTTATGCACTTATGAAGTAACTATGATGAATGATGTTATGCTGAGATTACAATGTGATGAGAATTTATTATTGACATCTTTGGTTGCAGCTATGTGTGCCTACCATACTAAAGATCTCTCTCTTGCTAAGAGGGAGTGTTGAAGATTGTAGCTGCGATAGAGATCTTTATCTCTGATTCTGCTATATGTTGAAATTGGGACAATACCTCTGTATTGCGTCATAGCTAGAGAAGATATTTATGATGATATTTCCGTCATTTTAAGTGAGCACAATGTGGCATTCAATGTGTGCTAGGTGTCACACTCTAATTTTTTGACAGTTTATTATATGAAGAATCATGGGACATGCGAAGAGTCATGCGTTTGGAAATATGAAGAGACTTGTTTTTGGAAATTGAAGAGACCTTCGGTTGTGATATGAAGAATCTCTCAATTCTATATATTTATGTGATTGCTTTGTGTGTAAAGGGAGTTGCATCAAGTTGAAAGCATTGTACTTGAACTTCTATTATTAATAAAAGGATATTTTTTTGGTGTGGCTGGGTTTTTCCCTCTAGTTGGAGGGTTTTCCCAGGATAAATATTTGTGTCTTATTGTTCTTTATTCTGTCATGTTTTGCTGCTTTTTCATTCCTGGAATAAAACATTAACAAGGCAGTCATGTTATATTTTTGGAAAGGGATGTTTTTGCACATAGGTTTGATGACTCTGTTTGGCCAAGACATCATTCATATTGTCTTCGATTTGGCTTGAGGTTAGAGGTGGTATTGTTACTTGAAATTGCACCTTTGCTGAAGTTGGTTCAGCATTCTAGTGAAACGTGGGAATGATGTCAAGGTGTGGGACCTTGTAAATGAGATTGAACCTTTAGGAGAAGGTCGGCTTCCTATCTAACCTAGATGTAGAGTGTTGATCCAACTCAACACAGGTTTAACCTACAGACTAACCCTAATATAACAACTTGCAACGGAAAGGGTAAGTAAAATGTAGAAAATTGAAAAGCGTGGTAATGTACTAAGGTTATAATGTGTTTCTTGCTACCAAGAACAACATAGAGAATAAATAAGGGTTACCATGAATATTGACATAGCTCTTTGCTACACTAGTTCCTTGATGTGTATGGAGGTTAGGCTTTGATAGACACTAAAAGGGAAGAATTAATCCCCAATCAGCAGGCAAACAAAATTAACATGACATACAAACATAGAAATTATGGCGAATGTTCATTCAAGCATAAGATGTAATAAGATTTTCATAGGACGCAAGGCAAGAAGAGAGGTGGTGAGAATAACAATTTTATTGATATAGAGGCACGAGCCTTTTTACAGTTGCAAAGATTTGAAAAAAATGCATGTATTATGATGGAGAAACAATGGAAAAATCCTTACAAAAATGAGACGTAGAGGCTTTATTTTGGAGGGAGGAAGCTGAGAAACAATGCTAAAATGTTGCAGACAAGTTAGAAACCCTAGCTGCTAACAAACCAAGAAATACAAACATGTGTACATTTCATTCTGATTTGGGTGACCAGGGAAGCGTGATAGAGTATCTTCCGCATCTCTGCCATATCCTTACATCAATGATTTTTGAGTTTGAGTGCAAAAGGGATGAAGATTGCCCACAACATCTACTTTGGGGGATAGAACTTCAACAAAAGGGTTACCTACAGGCAATAATGAGGCATGGGCATTGACTTTCTTCTTCAATCCGTGCTCTCATGGATTGTAGGAGTTGCTGAACATTAATAGCATTCTTGGGTCGAAAACATACTTTTTGGAGTCATTTGATGGAGTATTGACATCATGCCAAAGAGAAAAGACATTAAATCGTTCGCAACCCTGAAGAGATTGTCGTCAAGTATCGGGTCTTGAACCTACAATGTATTGCTTGTCGTTGAGCTTGGAAGAAGAGTATGTCCATCTTCTATGCTCTGATGAGACAATCTTTTGTAGGGCATCGTGCATTGGACATTCGTGTTGATGCTTGCCAATGAGGAAGGGGAGGATGAGGGATGCTGAAAGTTTGACCTTTGACTATGACGTCATTGTAGAATGAATGTGGGAGTGTTGTCAGCAGGGAGATGAAGGGGGGTGACATTAGAGAAGGGCTGATGATATCAATAGAGAGGGACCTAGATTTCAGGGAGTTGGTGATGGAAGGAATGATAGGACGGTAACAGAAAGCCCAAAGGTCTGATGAAATAACTTAGGAATTGCGTAGGGAATCAGTCGAGGATTAGGGATTGGGAAGGACTCTTACTTCGTACCAAAATGGGATGAACGTAAGGGGAAAACCGAAAGCCCCAAGTCTGATGAAACTTGAAAGACTTAGGTGATTTTGAAGTGGAATGAATCGGGGATTAGGGATTGTGTAGAAATCTTACTTCATACCACAATGGGTTGAAGGTAAAAGGAAAGTTGAAAAGTCTGAAGTCTGATAAGTCAGGGATTGGGAATGCAAAGGGGAGCATGCCCAAAAAGGGATGAGGGGATGGAAGAAACTGATGGTTTGAACTTCAAACCATCAGTTTCTTCCATCCCCTCATCCCTTTGAAGCTCCATGGAAGAGAAACCTCAACAACCCAAGCCCATCAAATATAACACTTAGCAAATTTTACTCTTCTGACTTCAGGGTTTGAGGATGCAGAGGAAAAGAGATTAACCTGGTAGGGGAGTATGATGGGTGCTGATAGCTTGAACCTCAAAAATTTATACTTACATAGATTTTACTAGGTGATCAAGGAACTTGGAGCTGATAGAGAAGGTGTGACAGCACAAGGGTAAGTGAAACCCCAAAACTTTGACAAGTTAAACACTTAATCAATTTCGGATTTTGCAACTTGGGTTTTTGGCTAGGCAAGAACAAAGATGGCTGGTGCAACATTCAGATGTAAAAATTCATGCAAGATGTTCCATGTAAGATCTCTGAGATCGGTTATTACTGATGGGCTATAAGTGGGGCATGGAATCTCAACAGGTGGCATTCACACACCCTGAGGAAAGTCCTGTTCTATTGTATGTAATGTTCCTCTTTTTTGCAGTGTGATAGCTTGTTATCTGTCCCAAACATGGAAAAAGAGTCAGTTTTGATTTTTCAGCAGTTACAGATTGGAATTCTCATTCCAGCTGTTACATATTTTTCCTTTACTTTTGGATTATATTCTTTATCTGGAAGTTTCTGATTTTCTGATTTCAATAAACTTCAGTTTTTAAATGGAAAATTTGTTGATAGCACTATTAGTATATTTTGAGCAGTTTCATGTTAAGTTAAAACAGCAATTGATTTGGGATTGAAACAACCTTCACTGTTTAACAGTTATTCGAAGTTAGAAGATTTCCACCTACATGGGCTCATATGCATAATTCATTAGGACAATAAATGTCCCAAGGTGTGGGTCAAGTGGATACTTTTTAGGTGTCTGTTGGCTTTTGGGTAGTTAGGCGTACGTTTAGTTTTGTTTGTTAGGAAAACAAAATATCTTTGACTTACTTATGACACATTCATAAAGTGAAAAGGTACACACTGGGAAAGTAAATATCACAAGGGGGGAACATTGAACACATCATAAAAAGACACCTAGGCTGTGTCATGTTTCTGGGGAAAGAAACTCTTATGCTGGCTGATGACTCTGTCCGGCCAAGACATCATTTGTAGTGCCTAATTCAGTATGATTAGGCAAATACACCTCAGGAAAATTGAATTCCATCTGACTTAATGTTCACATATTTTTTTTGTTGGAGGGTTTTAAAATTTATATCAATAAATTAATAATGAATAATGTTATAGTTTGTTTTTGTATTAATCCCTAGAAAAGCAATCAGTTCTGACTTAGCAGCAGCAACAGATTGGTTTCGTCATTTCTTGCAACTCATAATTCCGTTATACAAGAAATTTCAGATTAAGCATGTCTCTATCTATTTCAGTTTTTAAATGAAATTTCTGCTCATAGCATTATCTGTTATATTTCCAGAAGTTTTCATTTTCAGTCAGCTGTGATCAGGTTAGGATCACAACAATCTTTGTTGTCTAATAATTATTCAACAATATAAGTCTACAACCTACATAGGTTCATTTCCACCATTTATCACTGCTATAAACATCCCAAGGTGTGGGACAAATGGACATCACCCTAGAGATTTGTTCCTGGATTCTGGTATAGTTTTTAGCCGCCCTGATATGAATTCAGTTTTGAATTAAAATTGTGTGGTTCTGGGTGAGGCTGGTTTACTAATGGTTGGGTTTTTATTTGATGCTATTTTGCACTTACAGTTCCTTTGATTATTTGATACATTAATTTGGATCAAATGGATAATAAATCCTCTATCCTTATCCATCAAGTTTCTATGACAAGTTGAAATAATTCTGAAGTATAACTACGCAAAAGTTCATCCATAAGAGGAATGCATAGCTCCATTTAGAGGAGGCAATGCTTGGAGCAAAGATTGACCCCAAGGAAAGAAGAAAATACCTTGGTCCAAAGACAGTAATGTCTTTAGGTTTATTCAAAAATGTGAATTCCAATGGAGATGAGCATGAATTCCAGAATCTGTTTTTTTTTTCTGTATTAGAATTGTAAACAAAAAAAAAACTTCATCTGTTGATGTTGTATTGTCTATTAGCAGACCATGCAGGGTCTTATATGTAATGTCCCCTGCTAGGTTTAGGCCTGTTATAACCAGAATTAACCCATTTTAATATACTTATGGCCTAAACCGAATGGACTAAGTTGCATTGAATCAAATCTAAGAAAAATGGTTCATTATCGTGCTAAAACATATTAGATAATCTGGTTGTTTTACTATTTATAATTCTTAATGTCAATGCTGATCTTATTACTACTTCAGTTTGAGAAGGGAGAAGATATGAATGTAACCAAAGCGCTTAGAAACCAAACACAATAGGCTCCCTCAATGTTTACAGATCCTAGCCCTTATCCTATCTTGGGACCATACCCTCAAGGTTTAAGGGATGCTGACCCCTACCCTATCTTGGAAATTATCCTATTGGCTGGATTTAGACTGCCCCTCTTTGGAAACACTTCAGTCCCTTCCTCTTCAGGTACCAAGTAGTAATGGATCTGAATACACACACACACACACACACACACACATATATACACACACACCATAGTTACAGGACTCTGCGAGTTCCAAGCCGAGTCAGGGCTCCAGAGTTTTTTAGTCTTTGGACTCTAACTCGGCCGAGTCCTGCCAGGACTCGCCGAGTCCATGGGCTTGCTTGACTCTGCGAGTCCTGCGGCCAGGACTATGCCGTGGCTAGCAGAGCCAAAAAGTGAAAAATAAACATTTTTTAATTGTGCTTTGCAATGAAAAATAGAGATGACTGTTGGCAGTGTTTAAAGGTTGTAGAAAGCTGGTTGCAATGACCAACAATGAGAAGATTACTGTAAGAAGACTAAGCAAAATTACTGCAGAATAAAGAATAAAGCCGCGAAAAATCTTAGAATCACTGCAAAACCCAACAATTAACTGCTGGAAATTTGCAAGGCATCAGCAAAGGGTGAGGGAGCCACTAAACATAATTACACTACAATAGATAACACCAATTGCACAATACAAAGTTGAGCCATTCTTTGAGAAGCCAGATGTGTCAGATAAAAGGAGATCGGAGAAGTTAAGAACTTAAGACTCACATTTTCAAATGTAAATCATATTTCCTGTTCTTAAATCTGTTAGACGATTGCAACCGTCAGCTAATGTTACACAAGTTTTGCCAAGTAAAATTAAATTATCATATAGAGTGCATTAAGATAAACAACTTCAGCTATAAATGACTTCCACAACGATATAAATGAGACATTCGTTTCTCTGAAAAATCCTCAATGCCTACCAAGTAGTCATGACCAGCTCATACCCTCGTCTCAGCTCTGCAAATGAACTATAAACTGATAAGGAAGTGCCTAAAGATTATGATTTCAGACCTGAAAATCACTGATCGAAACGTCCTGTAAGCTGTCCAAGGATAGTTATTGTTTTCCTTTGCACAAATATTATTCTTTGATAGCTGCAAATAGATTAATCTCCAGAGTGTGTATTGCAACTACGTAGAGATTGTTTAAAAAGAGGGGTTTCGTCCTCCAAGCCCTTGAAGATGAACTCTCCAAACAATTTCATAAAATTCCATTTCAATCCAGCGTAGTTGACACAAAACCCCAAAAAGTGCAGTGACAATATTTAAAAGAATCAAATTAGAGTTTCATTCAAATAGACAACCTTATTTTTATTATGACAAATAGAAGGTCCTAAAACATTGAGAGTAAAACTTCTTGAGTATATAAGAAAATCACCGAACATTAGGAAGTTTGCACAAGGACTGTGGTTATGGGTCTTAAAGATAGGTGACAAAAATGCCTACACAAAGGAACTGTGCTAGAAGAAATGTCGGGGTGCCAGAACAAGATTTGATAGCAGTCAAGCAATGTAGACATTTGACAGTGACACTTTATATTTGTAATGTGTTATTTAGTTTAACTTATTTCCTTTAGAAATTCGCATCTATACTTATGTGATCAATGTAAACTTGTGTACATGTGCAAAGTAGCTTCTATTTATCTCAATTATTGTGTCTTTGATGTTAATTGACTAAATGATGCATGAAAAAAGTTTTAAATCCTTAAAAATCTTTGAATTTCTTGGGTTTTTCAATTTGCCGAGTCCTTGCCAAGTCCGAGTCCGAGTCCGAAATCAGTTTGACATATGTTATATATATGTTCTATAACATATCTCTGAATGATCTAATATTTACATCTGTAATATATTGCAGATGTAAATATTAGATCATTCAGAGATGTTATAGAACAAACACACACACACACACACACATATAGACTATCTCAATTATTAAGATGAACTGATACAACATATGACCCTGACACATACATTGGCCCTTAGCCTTCCTTATTAGCTGTGAATATATATATATATATATATATATATATATATATATATATATATTTTGTAGAGTAGTATCCTATGTGTTCTTGCTGTCCAGTTATTGCTAGCCAATGAATTCAGACTTTGTTGATTTGTCAATATACCCGGTACCTCCCTCTACCATCCCTTTGTCCTACTTATCCTATTTCTTATCACTGAAAGGGAGGGTTGCTTCATGTGGACTTTTCTCTTGAAAGGGATGTCTCTTCCCAAGCTATTTCTCAAGCTGATCGCATCCCCTCATAAAATCGATTTATGATAAATATGTGAAGTTTTGACTAACCACTGATTATCTTCCTTTCTTAATCACAGCATCTCATGGTTTATATAAATCACACCTTTCAATTATTATCCATTGTTTTTTAGTTCGATATAATAAGTGGTGATTTTCTGCTTGATTAGCGATAACAAGTAGACTACCGTAATCTGTTAATAATGAATGATCTTAAAAATGTTGATGTGCATACTCTCATTGCTCTAGTGACAAGAATGCGTCTGTTGGAAACCTGTGCATTAGACTCCTGTCCACATCCTTTGGTAACTTAAGCCTTATTAATTAAGTCATATATAAAGTTGGATTTGGCTCATGACATATTTAGCAGCTTAGGAAAGATTAAAAATTGATTATTAACTATTATTAGGGTTTTACAATATTAAAATTTAAATATTACGTTGAGTCAACTTATACAAGAAATTAAATATAAATTTTGTATTTTGAGTGATTTATATTTTGAGCATATTATATATGTATTAAAATATATTTATATTTTAATTTTGGCATTATTATTTATTATTAATCTTATTTTGAAATGGGGATATTACATTATACCATATGGAATAGCCTATGTTTCTATTGTGCTTCACCCAATTTGCTTGTCAATATTCTTCATGGTTTATGTTTTTGGAAGTAATATTATTGAGGAAATGATTTTTTACTGCAGGAGTTTTTTGATGATGTAGCACCACTTTTGAGCATGCAATTGGGAGGACCAACCTTGGATGGTCTCGCAAAGGCGTTTGACTCATATGTCAGCCTGTTAATAAAGGCTTTGCCTACTACAATTGAAGAGGATGGCAGCTTGGAGGTGTCAGAAAATAAAATAGTAAGATCAGCTGAGACTGAGACCCAACAAATTGCCCTCCTGGGAAATGCAGCTGCCCTAGCAGATGAGTTGCTACCACGTGCTGCACTCAAACTTGTCCCTAATCAAACTAGTGGTAAGGAAGATCCTCGAAAGAGATTAGCTGAAAAACAGAACCGTAATCCTGAACTCAGAGATTGGCGAAAGCGGTTACAGCGAAGTGTTGATAAATTGCGTGATAATTTCTGCCGACAACATGCCCTAGATTTGATTTTTACTGAAGAAAGTGATGCACAATTAAGTGCAGATATGTACATTTATTTAGATGAAAAGGCTGACAGTAGCTCATGGCATCAAGATGCTTTTCCCTCTCCAATATTTCAGGTTTGTTTTCAATATTTCAAATGACACGTTTGTTTAGGCTTGTGTATTGTTTGTAGTTGTGGTGGTTTGCAATGTTATTGGGTTCATTTATTAAGTCATATTGATATTATGATTATTTGTCAAAATATTTCAAGAACTGTTTGCATAATTTTTCAGTTAATAAATAAGAAAATTATAATTATTCTAGTATATGATAAACACCATAAGATTTATCTACAATACCTGATATCTTGACTAATATTAGTTAATTTAGATAAATCTTATATACAAATTTGGCTAATGTTTTTGAGCAATTTTACACATGGGAGAATATCAAGTTTGCAAAATTGTTAAGCGTGTAGACAGTTGATAGATTGAGATTAAAATCTGTAAAATATAACTTAGATTATAAAGAATGTTTAATTGTTCCAAACTAAAGTCTAAAATCAATAAACGGATCGCACATAAATGAGACTGTAGTTGGCTGGTGGGAGGAGAGAGAACAAGTTCCGCATCTCATTATTAGCTGTTTGTTTAAATTGGGCATTTCTCAAAATTCAGACTCATGAATGATGAAAGTATATAAATAATATATTAAAGTAATCATTATGAATTCAATTTAATTATAAGTATGTAATCAATAGTTGGCTCTGTCAAATTTGACTTTTACTTAACAATAACATTCTTTATCAAACTCCCCACTTGTTTTAAATAATGCTTATTCTAAATCAACTATAGACCAACATGCAAAATGGACATTGATGCTCTAAAGTCCTTAATGTCCATTTAAGTAGCTTAAAGCAAAAACATTTTGAACTGAAGACAAAAGCAAATACCTGCCATGAACATCTTGTCTTCTTTAGTCTACCTTTTGTCCACTCCAGAAGTTGGAGAAAAGTATTTTTCATGCCTCTGAGTTTTTAAAATACGGAGCCCTACGTGAATGTTTACGACTTTGATAATATGTAGAATGTGGTGTATGAGCATTGTTTCAAATTAACACTCATTCCATTTTGTAGTTCTTTTATCTCTTGTATGTGATAAATCATATTATAAACATAAACAATATCTTCAATAGGTGAAGGGAGTTGCAAGCTACTTTTTTAACATTTTTCAAGTAGGATGTTAATTACAAACAAACAAGCTCTCTGTACAGTGAAACAACAAAAACAAGCTCTCTGTTTGGGTTGGAAGAACTGGTTTGATATATATATGCAGCCTAGAAGCATGAATTAAGATTAGAATGTCACATAGTATCATAAAAACAACAAAAACACCATAAACTTGTAATCATAGCATCATATCCATCAAAGTATTAAAATAATAATATTGAGTTCAAGTATCATTGTTTTGACTTTCAACAATTGGAACTTTATACTAAGTTTCAATCATCTAATGGATTATCGAAATCTTCTTTATCTTTCATGAAAGGCATTAGTTGATTCAGAAACAGTGGCAATTGCCAATGGGATCAGCTGCATCAATAACATTATCACTTTGCAAGTCCTCAAATGCTTATTACTTTTTCACTGTACAGAGAGCTTGTTTGTTTGTAATTAACATCCTACTTGAAAAATGTTAAAAAAGTAGCTTGCAACTCCCTTCACCTATTGAAGATATTGTTTAATGTTTAAAATATGATTTATCACATGCAAGATATGAAAGAACTACAAAATGGAATGAGTGTTAATTTGAAACAATGCTTATACACCACAATCTACATATTATCAAAGTCGTAAATATTTATTTTTTGAAATATGATTTATCACCAGTGGATCTTCATTTTTTGATTCAAATACTACAGCTACATTTTGTAAACTTAAGAGACTTTGTTAGGATGAAATATTCGGTTTTAATTGGACCGATTCAAAGCCTCCACCAAATGAGCACTGCTTTATCAATTTAATCATCTGATGAAGATATTACTTTCAGCAGAAATTCTTTGCTGTTATCAAAATAATGTCTCGACTCTCTTGGGCATCCTTTCTAAAGTGATGTCTTCATCAACAAAGATTTACCTAATGTCAATTCATGTGTATTGATTCTATGGAAGTATAAATTTTTTACTTATCAAAAGATAACAGTCGTATAAACTATAAAGTACTTAATCAAAACTTCTGCAGAAAAATGATGCCTCTGTAATTACAATTAGTAAGATCATTCTGCAAGATCTACCTGTCAACACAGAATCTGTCTTTTTTTTAAATGAGACGGAAAAGGTAAAAGTCTATTTTGAGACCTGTTATATACTTCTCAAGCTCTCTGTCTGTTGTAGGGCTGTTTTTCTGTTGCCATGTTAACAGGCCTCACAGAATATCTCTATCCAGAACTACTGCTATTGGTCATTCCCAACACGCATGTTCAATCTCTCTGTGTATGATGCTGTTGCATTTAAATGTTAAACATACCTCTCTAAACTTTCTGTTTATGTCTAGTCATATACAGACAGCTGCTGCTTGTTTCTTGAAGATACCAATTAAAAATATCTACAGGAATATTACTGCTTGGATATGGCATGTCTCTCAGCTTTGCAGTCAGTTAAAGAAACACAAAAAAATATTGTGCACAAGATCCTCAAACCATTCTTCTGTGCACTGCTGTTTAATGTATTTAGAATTTTCTCCCTCTGAACTGCACTAAAATCCTACTAGGGAATGAGCTTGCTCTTTATAAAGTCAGTAGCGATTGAATTATCACTTTATTTATTTTTTCACTGGAACCAACTGATATTAATACACTGCTAATTTTTCTGAAAAATATATTGAGGAATAGAATTGTCCACGCTCCTGGATATTTTGTTCTTTATTGTAAATTTCCTTATTTTTTCTAGCTATATGGATCAAGAATAAATTATAATGAATGTTTTAGTAAGTTGTGGAATATCGAATATCAAGGAGTTGTTGCTTGTTTTTATTCCTTATTTAGGGCAGTTGAAACATCCATTAGTACAGTAGTTAATTTGCTTGACTCTTCTTAGATGTTTATATTATTCCAGGGTAATTTAGTCTGGCCAAGCAATTTTTTAATGACAGGTCACCTTCTTACACTACACACTTGTAGTTTGAAGTCTTTTGTGTATTAATTTGATTTTAGAGGCTAATCGTGAGTAAGATTTTTAAGAGATTGTCCAAGGTCCTGGCTCAAGGCCATCTTTTGCTGCTTTTGTGCTTTCGTTGTTCTTTTACAGTCTTTTTTTCTTAACCATAAACTCTGGTATAGTTAATCCCAGTCTGCATTTATTTTTCTCATCATTACTGGACAGAAAAAACAGCGAGGGATCTCTAGTTATCTTTTGGATTTGAACTGGAATTTCAAAGTTGGTAAATATTTTTGATAACTACTGAATCATTCAGAAAATTATTTGAACCGTCTTTTCTAAAACAACCATATTTGTTTTGCTCAGGAACTCTTTACCAAGTTGAACAGGTTGTCATACATTGCCACTGAAATGTTACCTGGCAGAGAAAGAGTCATCACTGTGCTATTGATGAGACTCACTGAAACTGTTATAATCTGGCTTTCTGATGATCAGACTTTCTGGGAGGATATTGAAGATGGACCTAAACCTCTAGGACCTTTGGGGTTGCAGCAGGTTAGTGGTTGAATGAAGTACTGAGAAGGTCTTTGCTCTCCTTTCAGAGAGATATTTCATTTATATTTTTGCTTACTAGATATTTCAAACATTTGTTGGGTGCAGTTTGTGCTGGATATGCAGTTTGTTATGCAGTTTGCATCTCAAGGGCGCTACTTATCTAGACACATGCACCAAGTAGTCAGGGACATTATCTCAAGAGCTATAAATGTCTTTGCTAACACTGGGATGGATCCAAACAGGTATATTATAGTTGTATTGAATTGTAAGAGTGTCTTTTGTTTTCTTAATTTCTGATGGTTTCTTTTATATCTCTTAGCTTGACATTAAAAATACGAAATATGAAATTTTTACAGTTTTTGAAAGAGAAACGTTTTCTTTGAGAAGTTGCATAAACTAATAGGCTGCCTATTTTTTTTTCTTTTTGGTCAGTAATAGTATATTTTTTATTAATATCAGAATCTCATACATCTATGTAACAGCTATATACATAGAACATTCATCTACACCAATTTGCTACTGACCTCCTATCATCCTGCTCCAGTCAAAATATATGAACTATCTTCCAGACATACAACTTCAGTAGCCAATGCTATCTTCAACACACAAAAAACTGACCCAATCTGTCCCAAAATAAGTAGTAACTGCCATCCACTACAGAACCAGCATCCTAAAGACTAGAGACCCAATTTTATACATAACAAACCCATTGACCATAATACAACTGATAGATTCTGCATGCCTTTTATACATTTACAATAATGCATATTTCTAAAAAACATAAAGAATAACTAACTATTAATTCCATCTTCTGAGCACACGCAACTCAAAAACTAACTGAACTTTGACCTGGTTTTAACCTCTGCTTGCCCTCGCCACCTTCCTGGTTCACAGCTTCCTTGGTACCCCTTCTGGAAATGCCACAGTCAGTTGGTTCACTTCAAGCTCATGCCTTCGAATGGCAAATTTCAGCTCCTGCCATGCAGTGAAGATCTCCATTTTGTAGTCCTCTTTGTCTACTTTCCCCATCCAACGCACAAAAGGGATAACCCCGAACTCCCTGGCTTCCTCTTCATCTTCAATGCCTTCCGATATATCCATGCGAAGCTTCCTTGGTACCCTTCTGGAAATGCTACAGTCAGTTGGTTCACTTCAAACTCATGCCTTTGAATGGCAAATTTCAGGTCCTGCCATGCAGTGAAGATCTCCATTTTGTAGTCCTCTTTGTCTACTTTCCCCATCCAACGCACAAAAGGTATAACCCCGAACTCCCTGGCTTCCTCTTCATCTTCAATGCCTTCCAATATATCCATGCAGACTCCTGGCACAACCCACTCAAAAATGGAGTCTAAACGAAGAAGCAGGTCATCCTCAAACAAAGACGTTACCACCCATTTGATCGTCGCTACATCCTCGGCTCATTCTAGCCCCAAGCCGCCACCATTGAGATTATTTCAACATTCATCTGAAAACTCATCTTATTTTCCATAAATTTCGTTCCCAAGACTCTGAAAATCGCATCAATGACATCATCTTGTTTGTACTTCAGTAGCCCATGCAGTCGTTCCCTCCTAACAGGCCTGTAGAACCTCTTTTGCTGTTTCTTTGTTTTGACAGTGAAGTTAGCTTCCATCTTCACCGCTGCCCTGTCTCTGTTCTCTGTTTCTCACAGCTAATTTGCCTTGCCCTGTTTAGGATTTTCCCTTTGTCTTAATAGCCACCCGCACAAGTGACGGTTTAGCTCATTATTAATCAGACTGCTGCCACCCAAAGCCATCCTTCCAATCGTATCAAATTTCACTTCACTTTAACTTCTCATTGATTTAGAATTTTGCCATCCGATCTCCACACGCTCGAACTCCATCTCCAAGGCTTTTAATTAAATTGAAAAGACAACTTACCGTGTGTCGTGCGTCTTCCAACCTTGCTTAATAATTATTGAATCAGTCACCTTTTTTGGTAATGACATCGCCAATATCATGGCCATGTTCCTCCTGGAGTTTAAATTTACTTCTTCTTTTTGATTATAAACATTATTTCTCCTTAGAATTTGTAAAGCTTATAAATTGCACTTTATGTCTTCAGCAGATGTATTCCTTAAATCTTCAATCTTCAATTCTTCCTCCCTGTCAAAGGAAAGTGCCCATTTTGACAAGCAATCTGCCTCCATATTCCCTGCTCTACTTATGTGACTTATTTTAAAATCCTCCAATTTTGATAGCTGCTCAACTATTGCTGATATATAATTTTGCAAGTGCCAGGCTTCTGCTTTTCCTCTCCTAATGGCCTGCACTATATAAGCGAGTCACCTTCCAAATGTATTTTCTTCAGACCTAAAAATCTGCCAAGACTGATAGCTAACAGAGCCGGTTTAGCCTCAGACATTATTAGTTCCTTCTGCTAACTTTTTGGCTCCTATCACCATCGTTTCTCCTTTCCAATTACGAATAATTACCCCTGCCCCTGAAGGTCCCGGGTTGCCTTTCACTGCCCCATCGAAATTAATTTTGATCCATCCCTCTTGAGGTTTCTCTCACCTAACTTCCTCAATATTCTTGGTTGCTGCTTTTCCCAAATCCAATCCATTATTAGTTCTGATCTTTATTCCAGGCCACATTGATTGAATTCTCTGGTCTGCCATGGTGTAAGGAACATGGGTGTGCTGTTGTGACGTTGCTGCCCCACTTACTTCCTCTATCATATGGTTAATTCTGTGTTGAATTCTCTCCATAGATTCTTTTTTATCCAAAAAAATTCTCCTGTTACGCTCTTTCCAAAGCTCCCATATTAGAATTGAAGGACTAATTGTCCACACATTAGACAATGTTGATTTCCTCTGATTTGTTGGCCAACTTTCAAAGACTTCTCTGAGGGAGTTTTGCAAAGGACCCTGCCATCCTAGTTTAGTCTTCAGCAACTCCCAACATTCAGTTGCTACTTTGCATTGCAAAAGTAAATGGTCTGCACTTTCTTTATCATCCTCACACATAACACACTTTGTCGGCCCTATCAAACCAATTCTTTTTCTCCTTTCACCTGTTAATATTATGCCCCTAATTGCTAGCCATGCAAAGGTTCCTGCCTTTGGGAGACATTCCTTCCCCCAACACAATTTAGTTGGCCAGTTATCATGTTCTATTCTTAACTGAATATTTTCCACTCAATGCCCCACACCAAACAATCTTATCTTCCTTTTGTGTAATGAAAAGCTTCCTATTTTAAAAGATATCCCTCATTTGCCTAGCTTGCTGTTCTGAGAGTCCAACCTCATCTACATTTTTCTAAACCCACTCAAAGCCCAGCTGGCCCTCTTTTTTCTCTACACAGTCACTGATTTTGTCGTCCCATCTCTGTGGTAAAAGAATTCTGAGATCATGTTATTCAGCAGCATCCTTTAATGCTGGGAATCCATTCCACGAATCTTCTCAGAATTCCACATTTCTTCCATTACCTACTTGCCAAGTTATATGATATGTGATCACCGGTCTACAAGCCACTATGAAATTCCAAATTACTGATCACTTTGGAGGGTTTCGGATTGTTAAAATTCTGTGATCCTCTCCTGAATCTAAATATTTCGCTTCCATCACCTTTACCCATAGTAAGTTAGGGTTAGAATATATACTCCAAACCAGCTTTGCTCCTAAGGCTTCGTTCATGATTTGCTAGTCTCTAATTCCAACCCCACCATTATCTTTAGATTGACATACTTTATTCCAAGCAAGTAAATGGATTTTGTCATCTTCACTTGCACCATTCCAAAAAAATTTCCGCATTCTCTGCCCTTATTTCAGAATACTGTTTAAGATTTCTCTGCACAATAGTCTTCTTCACTCATGCCGCTTGCTATTACTTTAGAATGCAGATCATTTAAACTCTTCTCAATGTTATTCTTTTCCACAAATATATTTTTGAAAGATTCCCTGTTCCATATTTTCAGCTGTTCCTTAATAAACTGCAACTTTTTAAAAAATATAAATGCCTTATTACCTATTCTTGTTGGGGCCAAGTTCCACCAATCTGCAATTTTATCTCTAAAACCTTCTGCCCACATCCACATGGTTTCAAATTTGAAAGGAGATTTGTCCGGGGCAGCCTCTTGCTGAATACGAACAATAATTGGGTAGTTGTCTGATCCAGTAACGAGAAGAATTTCAGCTATGCATGTCCATTCCATTTCAGCCCAATTTCCTGCTATCAAGAATCTGTCTAACTTCTCAGCGATATTTAAAAAACCGCTTCTTCTGTTCGTCCACGTAAATCCTCCATTTCTAAATTCTATCTCAATCAGCCCATTTTTAGTAATGAAGTTTGTAAAGTCTTTTTTCCCCCTATTTTTGGATTACTTTGTAAGGAAGAAGTTTGTTCAATAGTTCTTATATCTAAGATCCCCGGATTCTCTGAAAACCCCAGTTCATCCTCTCCACCCATCTCATCTTGTGACCCATATTCTGATTCAGAATCCTCCGTATTTCCTCCACTGTCTTTTACCCTCTCAAATGAGCTTTCCAAATTTCTTATAGTAGAGATTTGGATATCTTTAAAAGAGACATCATCACCTCCACACCCATCAGTCTCCACCTCAAAATGAGCCTGTTCTATATCTGCTGGTTGAGAATGGGGTCTGAAAATAGTCTCTGTACCCGTTTTTTCTATTCTTTCATTCATTCTTTGCTCTTTGCTTACTCTTTCTGTAGATCGTTTCAAAGATAATCCTCCCTTGAAGATTCTAGCAGACATCTCTTCCTCTGAAGTTTGTTCAAAATTTGGATTCCACAACACATCAACTTCGGTAAGATTTAGATCTTGCCCAGCTAAGTCAACTTGAAACCTAGTTTCTTCACTATGGTTTTGAGTTTGATCGTTTCCCCTGTTCTGATTTGGATCTCAATAGTAATTTCCTCCATTATTCATGATCTCATCATCTAACTGAACTGATCTGTGATCTGCAGATTCTTGAGATAGACTACAGCTTCCATTTTCAAAAATTTGGTCTATTTCATCCTTTTGACCTCCACCCATTCCTTGCTGCTTTTGGAGATTTGTCCAGTCACCATATTGTTGATGTGCAAGAGTATCCACCCATTCCTGTAACTCACTGCTACCACCTCTTTCAATCTGCTCTGTAATTCTGATCAGTTCATCTGTTAATGAGTTCCTTTCTAATCCTTTTCCCTTAACATTCCTTGTGCCCTCTGTTAAGGATTTGCCCTTCTCATTCTGCCCAGCATCCACTTCGTCAGACTTGTCAAGCTCAATCTGCTGCCTCCAGATGCCTTCTCTGGTTTTTATTTCAATAGTGTCTGGCAATGGATGGCGTTCCTGCCATAGAATTAAGATTCGGGTATAAATGGTGTAGTCCTGTTTATCTAATGCTTCCTTTGCTTTAACAAAAGATCCTAACTTGTCCCCAATAAGTTTTAGAGTTTCATGATCCCAATATTCATATGGAAGATTATGAAGCTTTATCCAGATCGGAACTTCCTTAATCTTTTCCTTGTTTGGATCAAAATTTGGAGACCAGTTAATAATGTAGAGCCCTTTTCCTTCCATCATAAAGGGCCTCTGTTAAGGATCCAATCCTTTTCTTTTGCCGTAGGGCAGATAACAAGGTAGAAACCATTTGCTAGGGTTTTAAAGACACACTTCTTTCCCCATTGCTCATCACACCACTTTCTAAGCTTACTAAAAGACGGCCATACACCAGACCATTTCATAAAAAAAGGCCTTCTCTTTTAAAAAGTTAACAGAGTCACTCCATTCTTTGTAATCTATCAGCAAAGAAGTAACTTTCGTGAGTTCAGCATGATTGCTTACGTTTTGTTGTTGTCCACCTGCGTTCTCTGGTCTTTGGTCGCTAGAATTTCTTCTCTGTTCGCTTGAAATCAAAACCCTCATCTACACGCATCAGCCCCTATCTGTTATTAAATCTGTGGGCATTTTCTCTGGCTCTGCGGCTGCCATTTGTGTGATCAAAAACCCTATTTGCACAACTTGCCGTAGCCTTCCATGCTTGCCTCTGTTGAAAACCTGTTTTGGTCTTGAAGCTGGTCTGATAACATCTGTTAAAAGGCCATCCGAACTGGATTCTGCCATTATAGTTTAAACCCTGGTGCTGTTGGAATCCAAATCTGCCCATTCACTGCTGCAACTCCATTTCCTGAATCGTGAATACAACATATATAAGAGCATTTCATAGGCTGCCTAATTATGTAAATGTTCTTTTTTCACAATTTTAGGAGCATTTTTAAGCAAATAAAGCCAATATGAACATTCATCAAAGCTTTTGGACAGAACAAAAAATTTAAAAAACTAAACAATTTTGAGGGTTCAAATGTAGACCTGATGTATGAGAGAGAAACTTGTTCAAGCACCATAATCTGTTGTAAGATTTTTTTCCTGCTCACTTGAGTACATCAACCTACTTCCATATAAATATAGATTGATAATTATTATAGCACTTTTCATGAAAAATCAAATAATATATCTACTCGTATTCCGAAATCATGAGTGACATCGTTATAATTCAAATGAGCACATAGTGCCAAATTTATACAAAGAGGCTGAAGTACCTTTCAGAAGTATAATATATTATGATTTACCCATCCAAAATCAGATCAAGCAGCACTGTAACTTTATCCCAAGAAAGAGTAGCAATCTTAGTTTGATCAGCAAAAGACAGGATTTTATAATAGTGCCCTATATAATGAATCTTAAAATTTTCCAGGCATCAAAAGAGTGGTCAACCTAGGGATTGGACATCTTCAAAAAACATCCATTCCCATTTTGAACATATTACTATGCCACTTGAGGATTAAAAGTGCAAAATTTGATACACGTGTAAACTAAGTTGCCAAATTGGAATCAGGTACAGGTATGTTACCCAGTACGACAATTTTTTGAAAGGGTTCTGGGTACAGCCATAGAAAAATCATATAAAAATCACATATATATTTAAGAATTAGGTTCAGAATACCACATAGCAGACATATTTTAAACAAAATGACCATAAATGTTACAAAAATAATAATCACAATATATTTGATATCAATTTATCAAACTTAAAATTCATAATAACAAATATTCATTGCATTCATAAATATTATGGATAAATAAGAATTTATTTCTTTTTGTGCTTAATTTCTTTGATACATCTTGCCTGACATAGTTTATTTTGATGCCTTGACAGTGTTTTGCCCGAGGATGAGTGGTTTGTTGACGTTGCTCAAGATGCCATGCTAAAATTAAGTGGAAGATCAAGAAGTGTTAATGGGGATAGAGAACCAAACAGTCCCACAGCATCTGTGTCTGCACAGTCTATGTCTTCAGTGAGGTCACATGGAAGTTCATAATATTTACTTTTTTTTACATGAGGGTTTCACAGGACACGTTGCTATTGTCATCTATTTTCCGAATCAGCCTTGCAGTTTTTAAGAGATATTGATCATGAAAATTGTGTTTTAGAAGCTATCAGGAGTTTCTTTCATGCATGGAGCATTTTGATGTTGGTATAAGGTACATCCTTTTTTGGAGTGTTTGTATTATTGGTTCCATCAACTTCAAGGGCTTTTCAAGGGTCAATATAAAGTGGATATTGGAACATGACCACATGTATACTAGCACGGTGGAGAGGAGTCAGTCCTGTACTTATTTTTCTCCAAGTACCAATTGTAAAGATGATGGCGAGTTCATGTGGAGGAAGTTTGCCATGTAATTTTTTGGGTTTATAGTGAATGGATAGTTTGGAAGATACACCACTTGTAATAATAACATTTAGCCAAGCTTCACAGGTACATATTCTTTTCTTTACATTCATGGTAATCACTTGTTTGATGTAATGCAATGCAATTCATTTTGCCTTGAATCATTGAGCTGTTGGCTTGAAGAATAGTTTAATGGCTATACGTCTCACATCTTGCACAGGGTTATATTTTTAAACATGGAAAGATGTACCAAATCACATAGGATTCAACTTTACTACCCAATTGAACCTGTGAGTCTGAGAGTCTACTTGTCTGATTGAATTGCTTTTGTAGCTTCATGCCCGCCTGACTGTAGCAAGCTAATTTAATCAATTTGTTTTTTGGTATTAAATTCCACACATTCGCGCACACACATATATTGTTTGAGGAAACTCAGGTTTTTAGAGTGGTCTGAGACCAGAGAAACCAATTACAGAAGATCTCTTCCCATGAGGCCACTTCTGGGGGGCCATCATTCCCAATTAACACATTTAACTTGTTCAAACCCGTGAACTAAACGGCCCACAGCCTGGGAGCACAACTGCCCAGTGAAGGCCCACAGCCTGTGAGCACAACTGCCCAGCAAAGGCACATATCCTGTGAGCTTATCAGCACAGTGAAGGCACAAGGCCTGCAAGCTGAGTGGTCCAGTGGGGGTTTGAACTTTGGTGGCTGCCTCAACAACAAAATGACTTTATCACGGCACTGTGCCTCAATCGACATATATGTGTGTGTATTTAATACACACATATACATATATGCGGTGAATAAGGATTACATCTGTGCCTAAGCAGTTAGCTGATGAGTGGAAGTGAATTAAACACTGAACTACTGTTGTTCATTTCATTACAGTCTAACCTATTAGTTCTGTAAATTACTGGAACAAAGCTTGAAGATTGTGTCATGCAAATTACTGTAGTTTAGTTACCAGGAGTTAAATCAGTAGAGATCATTGTCTATTTCTGTTTGTTGAGACCAGGCATATCCATGTTACGTTGATGGCTGTGTGCATATTTAATTAATCAGAGATAACATAGCACGGATGTGTAACAATTATCATTTAGTTAATAACTTAATATCTTTGAATAGTAGTAGCTAAATATTTCTTTTTATGGATTGCAGGCTGCCTTTGTTGTATCCTATCATCATGCGAGGAGCAATTTAGAGTCATCCTCAGAAGATACTGTTACTGCCAGCATGCTTTCTTGACAAACATTCTCACTGCATAGGAACCTGAAACTCTGCTTTTGTTGCTTGAAAATTCCAATGCCTTCACATATATAATTTATTTGAAATTGTCTTTTACTGTCGTCCTGTTGCCTAAGATGCTGACCATTTTGTATTGTTAATACATAATAAAATCTCCTTAAGTGAGAAAATGTAATTTTTCCAAAGTTAATTTTCGTGGCATCAATTTTATTAGCATTTAATTAGTTCAGTGTTACAGTTTTACACATTGTGACATGGATATCTGAATGATTAGACTCATTCCTGGTGGGAAGACGTCCACTGAATCCTTGTTTGATGCTTGACTATAATTAAATGCAGAAGGCATTTTATTCTTTTCAACGATTTAATTATTGATGCAGATGTTAATATTTCTTAATAGATTAATTTGTCTTGCAAATTGCTAACCTTTATTATGGGAGTAATTACTAACATGTTTAATAATATTAAAGTTTTCAAAGTTTAATAAGTACCTTGTTTGTGGTTGTTTTCTTCTATATATATTGACGGGTAAATTATTTATTCTATGACATCTACGTATGATGGACTGAAGAAAGTATTACTTACGTAATTCGTCTCAATTTTTTTGTCGGCTCAAATCAATATTTGTTTTAATTTCGTTGTTTATCAGGGGGTTTCTAAATGCCATCTTTTTGATTGAAATTGATCGTTACAAGTAATCGTAATATCGAAGTTGTGTGGTCGAAATATAGATGGTGCGATATATTATGCAATGGAAATCGAAGGGTATATAATTGAACATGTCAAGCTTTTCATTCAATAGCAGAAAGTTTTTGGTGCTGCTCATCACAGTGATGCTTTTAACGTGCAACCTTTATTCAAGTTCATTGACATCTTGTTGGTCATTGATCTCATTTTAATTGCAAAAATTGCCCATAGTTTGGTCTCATTTTAATTGGGAAAATTGCCCATAGTTTGAGAGAACATTTGAAAGCTTTAGAGATCTTTTGTCATGAGTTAAGGATGCTAGTGAACACCAGCAAGATTAAGGTCATGATTTTTTCTTTTAAGAAGAAGCAATGGGTTGTTTTTTTTGAAAGAAGTTTGTTAGTGATTGTGGAGGAATACAAAGTACTTGGGAATTGATTTTCACAATAGGCTCAGCTGGTAGACTTGTAGAACAAAACAAATACAAGGGGGTTGGAGAACTTCTTTTCAGCTGCAAAACAAGTGTAGACAAGTAGAGTTATGGGATTGGAAAACCAAAGACTCTTTTTGGCTTGTTGGTCATGCCGGTTGTACTCTATGATTGTGAGGTTTGTGGGAGCAGCCCTATCAAATCACAGGTGGAAGCATATAGAAAGAATCCGAAAACATCTTATCACTAGTAGCTCAAAGTCAAATCAATGGTCCCTTATAAAATAAACATAGATAAACACCGCAATTGGGCCAAAATAGTTATCGAGGAAAAGTTAGACAGTGGAAAGAAGTGGATGAACAAATTAGGCATTAACTTGCAAAAGTATGAAGATATAAAAACATGTGTTAGAAATACTTATGACTGCCACGAGTACAAAACAAACTGGCTGAAAGAAAACTCATTATGTCAAAGAGTTTTATGCCATATGGGAACATGATGAAAATGACTACTTGCGGTAAGCGATTAAGGGTAAGGCTAGATTATTAGTAGCACAATTAGGTCTTATTTTCTTATATGTGAGATAGGTATATGGGTGGTCCCCAAAGAAGTTTAGGAAGGAAAAAATGCAATTTTTGTAGCAAAGGGGTAGTTGAAATTGAATGACACATTTATCTTTGAGTGTGTTCTAGGATATGCATGGTCAATATGAAAACAACTTGATAGTTGGTTGTCTAAACCAACTTTGTGTGGAAGCTAGGCTTCACAATGCTACTAGTTTTTGGATAAAGCTTCAAAATTGAAGAGTTGACATCGAGAAGAACTTGAAGATGTCTTAGCATGCGGTTCTTGGTCCCTTAAATTGTCGGTCTTGTGGATGTCATTAAATTTTTTCCGATTCATTCAATTGCATTTTTTGTCAATAATCTCATTTTTAGAGAGAATATTTTTATTGATCATTAAAATTCTTTCAATTCATTCAATTGCTTTTTTAGTTAGTAATCTCATTTTTAGAGAGGTAATATTTTTATTTAGATGATGATATAGGTCCACAACATTTTGGATTGGGGAGCTACTTTCGGTAAGGGGTTTTAGGGGTGGGGGACCAAGGGCCTAAACCGGGATAGTGATGGCACAAAGCCGTGTTTGAAAAATGAGTAATAAAAAGTGTTTAAGAAATGACAATTGAAATTGTAAACTGTCTAATACCAAACACATCATTGAACAATAACTAGCATATTTATATTTAAAGAAATTTATGTAAAATACGATGAGAGATCTCAAATTTATATAGATGATCTCATAATTTAGTCTTTGCAAGAGGATCATATGTGTTCATCAGAATCAACTTGTATTTTAGAATTGGAAAAAAAGTAATCAATTTATAGGGATTTTGATTTAGTGATTTGGTTTACTAGTTATAAAAAGTTTAAAATTGTATCCTTTAATCGAAGATCACATTAAAAAGGATCGTAGAATAGTGTCCATGTATACGATGCATCTTCAATCACAACTTTAGCTTCTGGACCACCAAGAATTTGAATCAAAGTTTAATATATCAGAAAGAAATGTATACTTCAATCTAATAATAACTTGCAGTTTCCTTTAACCCTCTGACTGAACCTTTCATTGTGCGTCCTGTGTGGGTTCGTCTTCCCAATCTTCCCCTTCATTTATGGGAGAACTCTTGTTTTGAGGCCATCAACAACTTTATCAGCCATTTTCTAAAGGCGGATGATACCATAACTACCATGAATCTTTCTATCTTTGCACGTATTTTGGTTGACGTTGATATCTCCACAACTCACCCTGGAGATGTTTTCATGGTGGGGGATAGCGTGTGGACTCAATAAGTGGATTATGAGGGCCTCCCATTTCAATGTCGTCGATGCTTCTCTACTAGTCACTTGTCAACTAATTGTTCTCTCTTGCAATGAAAAGGCACTGCCACTTGGTGGAAAAACGCTAATGATGAACATTTGATTGTCTGAGCTTCTGATTCTTCCTCAAATGACGCATCACTGACTGATGATAACTCCCCTTGGGATGATCCTCTTGATGCAAATTTGGATGACGCTCATACTGCAGATCTGGATGATGCTCATACTACAAATAAGGCCTCAATAGTGCTTGTGCTTCCTGCTACTGGTGTAGCCCCTTTGAGTTGTGTGGACCCTTCTCCGTCTGCTACTCCTACTCTGATCGAATCTTCACCTAACAATCTGCAACCTTCTCAACACTCTGCTCCTTATGCTGACAATCTTCCTAATGGGGTTTCACCACTTGCCCCTTGTGGGGATCCTAATGATTGTATTGTCCGGACAGTTGTCCGATGATAGAAAAAAATATTTCTTTAGCCTCATTCTTCTTCCCACGCTATGGGTGAGCCGTCTACCCACTCTTGAGGTGGGCTACTAACTTTTCTATTAGTGTGTCATTCGTCGCCTATATTTGTAATAACCGACACCTTTGTTATTGTGTCGTTGATCTCCTTTGACACTTTTGGGTTGTGGTTGTGTAAGGGTCAATACCCTTGTTATGTTACCAAATTTACTAAAAACATGATAATTCTAAATAATCTTATGTTATATTATAAGAATGACATCCTATTACATTTGTATCAAGATTTTGATAGGGGAGGGGTATTATTAGTTGTTATAGTTATTTTTGTGTACCTTGAGTTCTTAAATGGTACAATTTTGATAATTTTTTTAGTTATCTTCATATGCTGTTTATAGCTATTGTTTTGGCTTCTAAGTACTTATGACGAACATTGTAGCTTCGTTATGCACGTAAGGGTGAAAAGGTGGTAATTTTAAGTTAATGTCGCATACATATTCCCTATTGCCTTGTTAACCATTTGTTTTAACCACTATAAAATTTGCACAATTCATCTAATACTTACGTGCAAATCTCTCAATGATTGTGAACTATTTGTACTAATAAAGTTGCACAAAATAAGTCTAATTACCAACTTTTTTTTTTCTAGTTATTGGTTACACCAATGGACGGACCATTGGCCCACTAGATAATTTTTTAGTGAGATTTTAATTAGAAAAATCTAATAAATGATTAATAGAGCATGAACATAACTAGATCCCTTCCCTGGAAGGGGGTGGGATGACCATGTTGACTGTCACAACACAACAAGAACATATATTACAATGGGAGAGTTCCCTTGTACCAACCATGCCAGTAATGGTTTTATTGTAAGTTAGTCTTGTCAACAAATATTACATATATGACGTAATGAAAATTTAATTTTGTTTGTACACAAGAGTACCTATTCATTGAAGCTTAAAAGTGTTTATAATTTAAGTTAAGTTTATACAATCATTTGTTTAGGATTTGGAAATTTAGTCCAATAAGCAAACTCTACGCCCGCTCCACGTGGCACTATGAGGCACATAGATTCTCTATGAGTTCTTTTATTGGTCATACCATTCCAACTCAATTTTCTTAGACTTCACATTCTTCTCTTCTAAGCAATTATCAGGCTTGTTACTCAACCAATTGGCCAAAAAGATCCTCTCAATGGATGGGAACCATTTGAATGATTGTATAACCAGTTTATCCTATAATCCAATTTTGAAAAGGTCAAAATGGGCTTACACATGCATAGATATAATATTATATGTCTAATAAGTTTATAATTCTTGAGAAAGGAATCAAAGTAGCACACATGTGTTTTACTAGAAATATTGTATTGGATGGTGACATAAGTTCACACATTCTAGGGGGAAGGACTCAGTACCCGAGCCCATTCAATTGGTTGTAATAGCAGTTTCTGATTTAATACCCATACTTGTTCATTTAATGTCCAATTCTTTTTAACAAAATTGCACTAATTGTTGTGACTTTAAAGTTGTTATTGCTACGATGACTACCCATAATTGAATGAAATGCACCCTTAGTTGTAAAAAATAAACAATCATGCACCCTTAGTTGTAAAAAATAAACAATCATGTGATGCCACATCAACTACACAAGTATGTGTATCCCTTTTGCATGACTATTGATCTCACATTTTCTTGGGTTGTTTTGGACACCTTGGAAAAAAACATGCAGATGTAGCATCATATTTAATGACGTGGCTCTGAAACCTTAGTTATAAGTAGGGGTCATGGCGAGTAAGCTACTATAAAAAATTGGGAGTGATTTGAAATTTTCACGAGAAGCATGAAGTTATGATACTCAATTGCTAGGTCCTCTCCCCTAAATCTTTGGACTGAATTTGTGCCTTTGATGTTTGGGACTCACACAACCTTTGAAGGATATTTATTGATTGTTACTTGATGGGAGATAATGATGTACAATCTATAGATTTTATGAAGAGGAATGAACTTATGCAACTTTTAAAGGGCATTAATTGATGAAAACAATGATGTACAATATATAAAGTTTATGAAGAAGAGTGTAATTTACACAAATTTTAAAGGACATTTTTTGGTTGCTAATTGACAAGAAATAATGATGTATAATGTATATAGTTTGTGAAGAAGAATATAATAAGTCTAACATATGAAGATGCTCTGACCCCTACTATTCATTAAATGTGAAGATAGCTCTGATAGCTATTGCATTTGTAGCATTAGCATTAGACAATATCCATTCAATACAAATAATTCTATTATAAAAAATTATCTCAAAATTTCTCATACTATGAGCTTTAGCTATGTTGGTGGTAAAGGGTTTTTAAAGAATCATTATGATTATGTAGTTTGCATAAAAGCAAAAATAAAAATCATCATATTTTATTTATTTATAAGGGCAACAAGTATTATCGACATAAGATTATTTACAACACATTTCATAGTTTATCCCCTGATTCTATGGTCTTAGATGAAGATTAATGCAACCTAATGAAGTATAAGTTTTCTTGTAGTAAGACACTAAGACTTATACTAGGGTAAAGGTATGAAGCTGTGTCGCACTTGAGGACCATTTTTTGTAGTTTCAGCCGAAATATTTTCAACCGTACATACATGGCGCACACGTGACGCCATGTGGCGTCGATGTGGCAAATGTGTTCCGGCTGAAACTGTTTCAGCGAAAACCATTAAAAACCATATATACCCCAAAATTTGCTTAGAGCAACTCATTTGTACTGAGCGCCTTCTGAGAATTGCAGAGCAAATTTGGAGATCTTCGACCGAAAATAGGTAGGTTTTTTTTTTTGTTTTTTTTTTCAAATGTTTTTTTAATGTTTTAAAGTTTTTATTGTTAAATTAATATAGTTGTACTATTATTTAATGTTTTTTGTTTTAATTTTAGAAAATAAAAAATATGGTTTTATGTAGATTTAATTTTCTTTTCCAGTTAAGATAATATGTTAGTTACTTAATTAATTAATTTAGTTTTATTACACATGTTTCAAAACATTAGGAAAAAGTTACAAAACATTAGGAAAAAGTTACAAAACATTAGGAAAATGTTACAAAACATATTAAATATAAAATTGTGCCCTAACATGGGAAAAATGGAGAGCGAGAGCGGGAGAGGGAGAGCGCTGCATGGTTCAAATTTGAATTCCAGTTCGAGCGAGAATTCTGGGAATGGACGAAATCTTGCCAACACTGTTGTAGGGGAACAACAGAAGGAGGGGGAGCGTCAGGTGAGGGCTCCACAAAAGATTCAGATGAGGACAAGGAACACGTGAATGACCATTCCCGAGGAGGTGGGCCAGAAAATGCGGCAAAAAATGGCAAGGTTTCTTCTTTCAAGACTGTTGGAACCTTTTCATCTGGGGCCTTTGCGAAAGGGAGTTGGTCCTCCTTATTTGGCGTCAAACCTATGGGTAATTCTTCCTTCCCAAGCATTAATGATATTTTGACCCTGCGAAGGGAGTATTTGGTATTCTACTTCCTGACCCCCTGGTGGACCATACGATCTCTACTATGGCACTTACCCTAGTAGGAAAATTTACTAGGTCAAGGCCTAATATTGATATGGTCAGACACTCTACCACCAAGAAATGAAACCTTAAGGGGCAAGTTGATGTGGCGGCTTTGCCGAAAGGTTTCTTTTCCTTTGTCTTTTCAAATATGGAAGATCTCTCAAGTGTTCTGTGTGGGGGACCATGGATGTTTGGTAAATTGTCCTTGGCTCTCCAAAAATGGGTGACCAATTTAGACTTGAACGCTGATATGTTTGAAACAACCCCTGTGTGGGTTCGGTTTCTAGGCCTCCCCTTGGAATATTGGCATGAGGATGTTTTTGCAGGGTTGGCGGGTGCTTTCGGAGAACTACTATTCATAGATCCAATGACGACGACAAAATCCAGGCTGGTTTATGCTAGAATCTGTGTTAACATCCACCAGAAGGTGGATTTGCCTGATGTTATTACAATATGATCAAAGCTGGATAAGCATATTCAGGCTGTGGAATTTGAATATGTCCCCTTTGCTTTCTTCACTTGCAAAAAAGCAGGACACTAGGCTAAACAATGCCCCAAGAAACCTCAGAAGGAGAAGATACCTCAAATGAAGAAACATGAGAATAAGAAAGAGTGGAGGGAAAAAATTAGTACAGTGGCTATACTCTCTAAAGTCTCCGAGTCAGACCAGCATGATGAAATGAAGGCAGATAATGAATATTCTAAAAAACCATCAGAAATCAGTAAAGATTCTAATCTCCTGGTTGAAAATAAGGAGGATAAGAGCAATAAGGAACCAAAGGAGATTAGAGAGGAATCTGTGTCTCTATGTGAGTTGGATCAAGCAAACAAAGAAAACACTTGTGGTCAGTGTCAGCCTTGCTTTCCATCTTCCCCAACACTAGAATGCAATGGAGAATTTCTCAAGAGTCCTAAAAGGGTGAGTTTAGGGAATGTGGATAACGTTGGGTTCCCTCAGGTCATCATTACGATGAACTCCTTCACACCCTTAGTCCCAAAATATGATGAATACACCTCTAATAGAAGCAACTCTCAGGAAAGTGATGATGAAAATATTTCACCTATTGCGGACTTATGGAAAGACGAAAACTTGGAGAACTACTTGATCTCTAGAAAAATACAAGAAGAATCCTGGACTAAGGTTAATGGAAAAAAAACCAGCACTAGCTCTGCAAAGAAAGGAGGAGGATCGAACAAAAAAAAATCTGGTGGATCAACAAAGAAAACTGATAGTATTACTAAGGGAGGAGTTTAGACAAGAAGACAACACAAAGCAGATGTAGGAACACCCAAAGGTGAGACGACAACTTACCATCCAATATATTTGCTCCCCAACTTTATAAATGAAGATTATATCTTGGAATATTAGAGGACTGAATAGCCCTCATAAATAGGATGTCTTAAGAAACCTTTTTATGGATAATAAACCAAATATTTTACTTATTCAAGAAACTAAAATGCTCAGAGAGAAAGTGGAAAAAATTCAACCTTTTAAGAATGGGAAAAGTATAGGTTGTGATTCTGGCGGTGCCTCTGGTGGAGTGGTTATTTTCAGGAACAAAGAGACTATAAGCTGCACCCTTTTGAAGAATTAGAAAAATATCATTCTTGCAAAAGCTCATCATATTAAAGACAATTTCACCTGGAATTTGATAAATATTTATGCTCCTAATACTAGGAATGGTAGACAAAAATTCTGGCAAAACCTTAAAGAGATTCGCAAGGATTATAAGGAAGCTAGCTGGACGATGATGGGGGATTTCAATACCCCTCTCAAAGAAGAGGAAAAAATGGGTGGTATTCCTTCCCAGATGGAGAGCAGAACAAACCTTATGGACTACATTAATGACACTAGTACATTTGACCCTATTTATACCAACATTTCTGACCAAGATTTCAAATGATTTTGGTTGGCCGGTTGATGGAAGGAAAAATTTATTTATTTTTAATCCATCCCTTGCGTTGGTCAGAATTACGACCAACACATAGACATAACTTAAAATAAAAAAGGCGATTTCATTTCATGATTCTGCAAAGCACCAGAGCTGAGGGAGGGAAGGAGGGCATGATGAAGAATGTTGATGAACACATGAAAGAGGGAGAACAAGACTAAAAATCTCAGACATAGAACGCATGGACGATCATCAAAAAGAAAAACCCATATCACTTGCAGTGACCTAGGGTTTACTTCGCCAAGTAATAACTTACCATTGCAATAATTATTTATATTGTTGTAAGTAGATTGCTACAGGTTATATGTAGTAAATTTTTATAGCGATATATTACTACTGCATCTGATGGACACACATGTTTATACGACTTATAAAATTGTCAATGAATTTGGATGAGATTGACAGTTTAAACCATGAAATTTAGTGTTCGTAATGTTGGTCAAACTAAAGATTGACCATATACATGGAACCATTTTTCTATAGTTTCTTTATCTGCAATCAGTGCCATGTGGTCAAATGCTACTATTAACTGATCAATTGACCATAGGGCAATGCGGGGATTAAAAAAATTATGAGAAATTTAGTACATTAATTATATTCATGGTGCACTGGTCTCTATACAACTTATGGTTGTTGCCTAAATCTGTCTCCTTACTTGATTGCACCGTATTGTGCAATTTTGTATGAAAAAAACACGACCAAATTAATGCAACCTGTGTGCTCATTAAATTGCAAAGAGATACAGTTTGAGAATTCAAATAGTGTTTTTATTAGAATGAATTGTATGAATAGTGTTATGGGTAGATGTTCTCTTAGGGAGTACATGAAACATAGAAAGAATCAATGGTATTTGATATCTAACTAGCTCTAAGTATAAATTTCCTTATTGTCTCTTCACAAGCCTGCCATAAATTATGACCTTCAAGAATCAATAATTTATCAAATACTTGCAAACAATCTCTTCATATGATGTATCCTTTGGAAGGATGGATAATATTTCCTTTGTTGTGCTTAAGGCTGATCGAAGCTTAGAAAGGTTGTTTATTTCCTCCTTTACCATGAATTTATGCAAATAAAAACAAGAGGGTCAAAAAGACTATTCATCCAATATCATTCGTAAGTACAATGTGATGAACTATAAATGATTGAATGTTTGAAGATGACAAAGTTGATGATCACCGAGCTACAGAAAGTAAATGCAAGACATTAAATCAATTAAGGTATTGTATTGTCATTGATATAAACTTGATATGGTATGATTTCCCATACACATATTGTCACAACACTTAAAGATCTAAAGAGACAAAGTTTTTGTCGTCGGTAATCATGTACACCGAGTGACAGTAAACGTTGACGAACAGTGAACCCCGAGCACAAAAGTTCATAGTGTTAATCGATGGACAGTGTTACCTGAGCATGCATTACTGAGCTAACTGCAGTTGTCACCAAATAGAGCTGAAGTTGATGCCCGAGCTATCTGCAGTAGTCATCGAGCACAACTAAAGTGTTGACCGACAGGAACTGAAGTTAGGATACGAAAAAACATTTAGCTGGCAGGAGCTAAATATTGAGTTAATTGATTGATTACTTTTTTTTCATTGACCAATTAAAAGCTAAAGATAAGAACGTGATTTAAAGCATGTTTTATTCCAAAAAACAAGGAGAGATTTGCGAAAATAAACTAAAGCAAGCATGGCGAGCTTTATAGATCAAGAAGTGATCAACGAAGAAAACAAGAAGGATAGAAGAACGATGAAATCATGTCTATATAAAGAGACAAGTAATTCATTATGAAAAGAGGAATACTGAAGATAATTATGGTGAAGATAGAAGTCTTCATACAAATATGATCATACAAGCTAAAGAACAGAGCTAAGAATTCTGCAGACATCGAGCAACAAAGAAGCAACAACATTCACCGAGCAGAAAGAAGTGGAGCAAAGGAATTGAAGAGACCATTGATCAGAAGAGGTATTATGGACTTACAATAGATCTGAAAATCTACAATTCAAAGTTGTATTAATGAACAAATCATTTACTATTTCAGTTTAACCATTGGATCAAAAAATCTCTTAACATAGTGAGAATTAACCATCCTTAATATATTGAGATACATCCCAAGGAGTATCAAAAAAATTTCATGTTGACAACATAGTGAATGCTAGGTGAAATGTTAAACTGTTAGTTTTAAATCCTCTAACAAGGTTACACTTAACAGTGTGTTTGTAACATTTAACAGGGTTGGTTCTTCACCGAGCTCACTTCAGAAGAGTGAAAACTTTGGGTTACCGGTCCCAAGTGGTTTTTCCCTTAATAGGGTTTCCACATTAAAAGTCCATGTGTCAAATGTGTATATGGTTCATTGTTTTGATGTTTTTATTTACACATTACTAAAACATGATTGATCGGTAAACACTAAGTTAGTTACTGTATTTAGGTAAAGGTCAAGGAAAAGATAAATTGTTATTCGGTAAAGCTTAAGGAAAGGATAAATAGTATATTCACCAAGCAACATATATTTGATAATATTACTTAAAGGCATACATCTTGTAGGACTGAAGATAACTAGATGTTTTATAGTTGTGGTATAAAGTTTTGTTTGAATTATTGGATTAATTTTTTAGGCCACTGATTCACCCCCCCTCTCAGTTATTCTAACAATTGGTTTAAGAGCTTGTGTGCTTTGAAAAGAATTTTAAGACTCAAGCTAAAGATCACAATATGAGAAAAATGGATGTTCCAAAGTTGAACAAGGAAAAATTTTCATCATGGAAAAGCATGATAAGAATCCACCTATCAGGTATTGGAAATGATGTGACATAGTACTTGGATACTGAATTTGTTTTAGCTACTGGACCTATGATAGTTGATCAGTTGAGAGAAAATCATGAACAAAATTCTATGATGATAGAACTTGCTTCCTCACTCTCCGATGCTGAATTTGAAGATGTCAAATCATGCACCATTGCAAAGAAAATGTGGGACAAACTCAAGCTAGTACATGGAGGAGATACAAATGTTCTGAGAGCTAAGGCTGAAAGCCTAAGAGGAAATTTTGATGACCTAAAAATGAAAGGAGAAAACATCACTCGGTATAGTAGCAGAATCAAAGAGGTTGTTAATGCTATCGAAGGAGTAGGAGGTGTACTTGAAGAAGAAACAATGGTAAGTAAAATTGTTAGAACCTTACTACCTGTTTATGCTATTAGAGTATCTGCTATACAAGAAATGAGAGCAGGAGCAAATACTAATGTCACTTTAGATATTTTGATTGGTAGACTTATTTCATTTGAGATGAATAACTTTGACAACAGCGTCTTACCATCTATTGAGTCTGCATTCAAAGCTTCTCTAAAGATAAATAAATCAAGTCATAAACACACTATGAGAAATGATAGTGAAAGTGATAGTAATGAACAAGAACTTGATGAAATTGAAGCACTAATGGCTAGAATATTGCGGAGAGGAAAATATAGATGTAAAGGTAAATTACCATTGGTATGTTTTAATTGTAAATAAATTGGACACTTTGCTGCTAGAAGTCCTAACAAAAGAAAAGATGACAGATCATATGAAAAGAAGTTTGATAGAAGTGATGACCGAAGCAACCGACAATCTGATAGAAGAGATAACCGAGACTACAAGGACAAAGGAAAGAAGGCTTGTTACCTAGCCAAGAACAAAGCTGAGAATACTGACACCAAATCTGATGAAGATATTGAGGTGGTATTTGTTTCTATGAAGGATGATTCAAACGAAGAAGAAAGGTATGTTGAAAGTGCACTCATATCTAAGGTTAGTAAAAATGATGTCTAGATTAGTGATAGTGGCTTTACTCAATACATGACTAGAGATAAGGAAAATTTTGAAACTTTTGAATATTATAATGGTGGATCAGTAAGAATGGGTAATGACTCACCTTGTCCAGTTGAAGGTAAAGGAACTATAATGTTGAACAATCTGATCAGATGTGAAAATGCATATTGGGTGAAAGAAATTAACTATAATCTATTAAGTGTTTCACAACTAAATAACACTGGTCACCGAGTTGCATTTGAGAACAAAAAAGGCAAAGATCTATAATGAATCAGGAAGGTTGATCGGTACTGGTGAACAAACAAAAGGTAACCTATTCTATCTTGATAAGATTGAGACCACTTTTTTATTGGCTAGAAACAAAGACATATGGTTGTGATTTTTCTAGAACACAAATGATTGAAAAAGGCATCACACAAACATTTTGGAGAGAAGCTGTCAGTACTTCTATCTATACATTAAACTGAGTTCAATTGAAGAAAGACACCAATAAGACACCTTATGAGCTATGGTATGGGTACACACCCAATGTAAGTTACTTTAGAATTTTTGGAAGTCAATGTTATATTTTGAAAGATGATAGAAATGGAAAACTTGACTCCAAAGGTGATGAAGGGATATTTCTAGGTTAGTCTACCAAATGCAAGGCTTATAAATGTCTTAACAAATCCTCTAACAAAATCATTGAAAGTGCAAATGTCAAAGTGGATGAATTTGCTGAGAAAAATGATGAGGAAAGAAAAAAAGAACTGGAAGACTACAAAAAAATTGTCTATAGTGAAGAACCATACACTCTTCCCAAGCAACAGTGTATCGCTACCGAGTGACAGAACAATGCACCCAAGCATCAGGCTGCAAACACTGAAAATCAGGAAATTGCTCAAAATGATGTACCGAGCGATGAAGATCAAAATGAAGGTCAAGATGATGATCAAAATGATGAACAAAGAGATGAACCGGTACTTTCCAAGTATGTAGGATGACACCATCCACAAAACAAGATCATAGGAGAAAAAAATGCTGGAATGAGAACAAGAAGTAAGTCTCTGAACACTAGATGTCTGATTTGTGATTTTGAGCCTAAATTTGTTAATACTGCACTTGAGAATCGGGAATGGGTTAGTGCTATGAATTAAGAGATAGAGAAGATTGAGAAGAACATAATATGGACTTTAGTACCTAGACCAAATGAAAAAAATGTCATTGGTACCAAATGGATATTCAGAAACAAACTGAATGAGAATGGAGAAGTCACAAGGGACAAAGAAAGACTAGTATGCAAAGGGTATGCACAAGAAGAAGGTATTGACTATGGAGAAACCTCTACACCCATTGCTAGACTAGAAGGAGTAAGAATACTAATTGCTTATGTTGCATTCAAAGGATTCAAAGTATACCAAATGGATATCAAATCTGCATTTCTAAATGGAATACTAGAAGAAGAGGTATACATTGAACAAACAAAAGGGTTTGTTGATCCTAACAAGAGGAACATGGTTTGTAGACTACACAAAGCCTTGTATGGATTGAAACAAGCACCAAGAGAATGATACAAAATAATTCACTCTTATCTCATTAGTATTGGATTTATAAGAACAAGTGATAATAGTAATCTGTATTTAAAATAAGATACCCATGATAACATTCTGACTGCTGAGATATTTGTTGATGATATCATATTTGGAGGTAATGATATGTTATACAAATCATTTGCTAATGAAATGAGCAAATAGTTTGAGATGTCAATGTTTGGAGAGATCAAATTCTTTCTTGGTCTACAGATTCTTCAAGAGGATGCATACATCTATATCACTCAATCCAAATACATCAAGGAAGTTCTGAAAATATTCAAGATGGAGGACTCCAAACCAGTTGGAACACTGATGGCAACCAGATGAAAAATGACAAAGAAAGACAAGTTAACCGAGGTAAATCAGACCTTATATAGATCTATGATTGGAAAACTCATGTATGTTGTACATACTAGACCAGATATAGCACATGCAGTTGGAATAGTTGCAAGATTCTCTGCTAATCCCAAGAAATCACACATGACTGCTGTTAAAATAATTCTGAGATATCTAAAGAATACTGAAGACTATGGTTTATGGTATAATAAAGAAGGTAGATTTGAGGTTCAAGTCTATACAAATGTTGATTGGGATGGAAACATAGATGACAAGAAGAGCACTTCAGGAGGAGCATTCTTCATGGGTGATAGACTTATTGCATGGATAAGTAAAAAGCAAGGATGCATCTCGCAATCTACTATAGAAGCAAAATATGTGGCTCTTGCTGCAAATTTGTTTAACATTGCATGGATCAAGCAATTACTAGAAGGTATGAATATGAAAATTCTTGATCCAACGATTATCTATTGTGATAATACAAGTGCTATCAATATTTCAAAGAACCCTGTCATGCATGCTAAGACAAAGAACATTGCTATCAAGTATCATTACTTAAGAGATCAAGTCCAAGAGAAAGAGGTGATACTGGAATATGTACAATCCATAGAACAATTAGCAGACATATTCACAAAGCCATTTCCAAAAGATACATTTGAGTACATGAGGAAGAGACTAGGGGTCAAACCCTTGTCTACTAGTCATTAAGCTGATTAGGAGGCTGCATCAGCCTACACTTTATCAGAAGATCAATCATGCTGATGCAAGATGGAAATGGACAAAAAATATATATAAGTACACAAAAAGGTACTTATCTGCACTGAACACTAGAGTTATTGTATTGCTGATGGAGAGGAAATTCAAGGAATATATTATGAAGAAAAAGATAATAATTTGGTATTACTGTCAAAGGGAGAGATGTATTCAATGAAATATATTGCTGTAAAGGGAAAAGATATATGAAATATCTATCATGATCATCCAAAGGGAGAGAAAATAAATATCCATTAGGGAGAGGAACAATCAAGGGAGAGTGAAGAAAAGTTCAAAAAATTTAACCATCCATCCAAGGGAGAGAATTGGAGAAAAGTTAACACTGCATATCTACCCAAAAAAGGGAGAAGAGATTCTACAAGAAAGAGAGAGACAAAAGCAGAAATTAGAAGTTTCTACATCTATCCAGTGAGGGAATGAAGAATGAAGAAATTAATCTGCAAGAATCAAATCTAAGCTAGAAAAGCTTACCGAGAGTTAGATATTTGTATTGTTTATAGAACAATAAGTTTGGGAGAGATTTATGAACTAAAACTGATAGATTTCATATTGTGTTAGCAGTATGTTTCCATCAATGCCAAAGGGAGAGATTGATGAACTATAATTGATTGAATGTTTGAAGATGAGAAAGTTGATGATCACCAAGCTCCAGAAAGTAAATGCAAGACATTAAATCAGTTAATGTATTGTATTTTCATTGATGTAAACTTGATATGGTATGATTTTTCATACACATATTGTCACAACACTTAAAGATCCGAAGAGAAAGTTTTTGTCATTGGTAATCATGTACACTGAGTGACAGTAAACCCGACGGAAAGTGAAACACGAGCACAAAATTTCACAGTGTTACTCGAGAAAGTGATACCTGAGCAAGCATTATCAAGCTATCTGTAGTTGTCACCAAACAAAACTGAAGTTGATGCCCAAGTTATCTATAGTAGTCACCGAGCACAACTGAAGTGTTGACCGACGGGAACTGAAGTTAGGATATGAAAAAACACTTATCTGGCAGGAGCTAATATAGAGTTAACTAATTGATTACTTTGTTTTCATCGACCAGTTAAATGCCAAAGATAAGAAGGAGATTTAAAGTATGTTTTATTCCAGAAAACAAGGAGAGATTTGCAGAATAAAAATAAAGTAAGCATGGTGAGCTTCACAGATCAAAAGTGATCAATGAAGAAAACAAGAAGGACAGAAGAACGATGAAATCATGTCTGTATAAAGAGATAAGTAATTCATTATGAAAAGAGTAATGCTGAACATAATTCTAGTGAAGATAGAAGTCTTCATATAGATATGATCATACAAGCCGAAGAACAAAGCTAAGAATTTTGCAGACACTGAGCAACAAAGAAGAAACAACATTCACTGAGCAGAAATAAGTGGAGAAAAGGAATTGAAGAGACCATTGATCAAAAGATGTATTATGGACTTACAATATATCTGAAAATCTGCAATTCAAAGTTGTATTAATGAACAGATCATTTACTATTTCAATTTAACCATGGGATCAGAAAATCTCTTAACAGAGTGGGATTTAACCATCCTTAATATATTGAGATACATCCCAAGGAGTATCAAAAGGTTTTCATGTTGAAAACATAGTGAATTCTAGGTCAAGTGATAAACTGTTAGTTTTAAATCCTCTAACAAGGTTGCACTTAATAGTGTGTTTGTAACCTTTAAAATGGTTGGCTCTTAACTGAGCTCACTTCAAAAGAGTGAAAATTTTGGGTTACCAGTCCCAAGTGGTTTTTCCCTTAACATAGTTTCCACATTAAAAATCCATGTGTCAAATGTGTATATGGTTAATTGCTTTGATGTTTTTCTTTACACATTACTAAAACAGGATTGATCAGTAAACACTAAGTTATTTACTGTATTTCGGTAAAGGTTAAGGAAAAGATAAACTGATATTTGATAAAGCTTAAGGAAAGGATACATAGTATATTCACCGAGAAATATATATTTGATAAAATTACTTAAAGGCATACATCTTGTAGGACTGAAGATAACTAGAGGTTTTATATTTGTGGTATAAAGTTTTGGTTGAATTATTGGATTAATTTTTGAGGCCACTAATTCACCCCCCTCTCAGTTATTCTAACACAATGTGAATATAAGAACCTACAAAGTTACCGGCCTTGTAGGTGCTAAAGTTTAAGTAGGCTAAATAATTTCAAAACCTTTGTAATACAACTTAATATTTTAATAGAGGAAGTAGCTCATTTGTTTGCCTACCTCCAGTCTTAAGGTCTTAAATGCAAGAGCTTAACTGATTTCTAATGAGGAGACTGATGGTAGAAAGCCTAAAAATAACAGATAAGGATAGATATCAAATGTTTAAGGCCGATAGGCCATTCAAACATTTGATTTCATCGATTGGAATCATCTAATCGAAGCCACAATCATTAACAAGATTATGATAGATACCCTTGTGACTACATCTCTATATGAAATAGTCATAATCTTGAAGGATAATATAGAAAATTCTTAAGAAAAAAATAATTTTTAAAGGACAGTCATGGATCATATTTTGATACCTTGTAACAACACTTCTCTTGCCCTTTTTGCATTGATGACATGTTGATCAGAGTTCATAAACTGTCCTAAAATCAAATTTCCATTCTTGGTGTTTACCTTATATTCCTTTTGACTATTATGAACTAGACCAATCCTTATTTGTGGTACTTTTGTCCTCATATGTTCTTTGTATTTTTTCTCTTCATTTATAAAGCTATGATCGCTGCCCTCAAAATAGTGCTGTATTGTTCTTAACCAAAAGAAGTGCTATAAATATGAAATATTATGTGAACATGTGATTGAAAGTGTTGAATAGTCATATAGAAAAGGGAGAAGAAAAGATATTGATTTCATGGAGATCAGTACTATTATAAATATATGAAGAACATTAAGATATCAAGCATTTTTTAACAGTATTAGAGAAGATAGAGTGCTCACTTTTTGCCTTTAAAAAAGATCATTCATTATTAGGAGAGGATTTCAACGAGAAATAATAGAGATACAATGAAAAAAAACTATCAATAAGTAGTTATGTCATATATAAAAAGCAGAGGGAGAAGTGACATAATCAATACCATGAGAAAAAAAAGTGACAGTGAGAGCTATGTTTTAGTCATTATTATGCATTTGAGCAACAAAAGACTAAATAAAAATGATTACAATTGATGACATATTTTTCCTTTAGTATGCAAAGGAAACAATTTTTGAACTGTCAATACATGATCACCGAAAGACAGGTTTATAGTGCAACTTGACACAACAAATAAATAGAGGTCACCGAAAATGTTAAGTACAAACGAACCCGACAAAATTTTACAGTGTAAAATGATAGTGTAAACCAACAGAGCAGACAACAGAGGAACCCGAGAGACAAGTTTACAAAGCAACTCGACAGGAAGACTATAGAGTAACCTGAGCACCAGTCTACCGAGAGATAAATATATTTTGAGAAATGTGGATCTAACTTACACATCAGATAAAACACTTAAGTTTTATATTTAGCTTAAAGATTAGCTTTAAATCCATTTCTTAAGGGACAAGTAAAGTAATTATAATTGTTTTAATTAGTCTAACTGATTGAAAACATGCAAACTAGGAGATCAAGGTCAAGTTGTAAACCTTTGGTCATAGAGTTATCATTCTAAAGCGTGAAACTCATTTAGGTCAAATTAATTATATAAATAGATGTGTAATCAATTAGAACAAGGTGATCTGATGATGATTGTAGCCAAAGACACATCTACGGATCAGAGACAAAGTTTTATGCAGAGGGACAACAAAATATGGAATCAGTTATAAAGAACAAGATCCAAGGCTACTGAGAAGAACAGAGGTATTAATCAGTCACTATAGGTGATACATCATATTGTAATCTTTAATGGATATGTACTCAGCAATTCTAGATTGCATATACTTAGGTCAATAAGTATTTTTTACTACATTCTAACAAGTGTAGAAAATAGAAGAAATCCTTTGAGAATGTGTATTTAACAATCCTTTTGTAAATCTCTTAACCAAGTGCACACTAAATAGTGTTGCTAAAGCTCTGAACATAGTAGACCTTAACTAGTCTAAACATGTTACTCCTAACAGGGTAAGATCATCAGAAGTGATCAAACTTGTAAGCCTTAACCGACCCCTTCTATTCTATAGATAGTGAATTTTTGTGGGTTTCATCCCCACCGCAGTTTTTATCTTCTAACATGGGTTTTCTGCATTACCAAATCTTGTGTCATGTGTCATTACATTTCATGAATGTTTCTATGAATTTTTACATGCAAATTAAGTTTATGAATTGATATAACATGCATAAGATAAGAATAGCACATATGATCAGTAATGCAAGGAATTGATTGTTGGAATTATATTGTGAATGATGTACTGAGAGGGGAGGGGTGAATCAATACCTCTAAAACTTTTCTTGGTTAGCCCATTAACCCTCAGTCATCAGTTTGTAAATTATCTTATCTAACTGTTCATCTTTCTTTATGTATATGTAATAATAACATAAGTTCTTTAATATGTAACCATACAAGAAACATTCATGAAAATAGATAACACATGACACAAGATATGATATCATAGAAAACTCCTGTTAGGAAGTAAAAACTATGGTGGGGATTGTTACCCACAAGACTTCACTATCTGAAAATAAGAAGGGGCTGGTTAAGGCTTACAATTGGTCACTTCTGATGACCTACCCTGTTAGGAGTATTATAGTGGAGACCTGTTAAGATCTACTTCATTTGAAGCTTTAGCAACACTGTTAAGTGTGCAC
>MU223713.1:730001-740638 GCA_018584345.1 Thuja plicata | reverse complement strand
CATACCTTCCACATGCTGTGCAGTTTACCCATGTGTTATAGTCCCAAACATATGAGTTACCTACTCTTGTTGGTTTGTAGCTATTATCAATTTCCTTTGGTGTCCAGGCCTTGTTGTTCTTTTTCCAGCACTCCTCATGTGTGTGCCCATTCATCTTGCAGGTAGGAAAATACTTGTCCATGTAGGTTTTCCTTTTTGGATTTGTCACTTTGGATCTACACTCATGTGCCTTGTGTCCTTTCTTTTGACATTTATAAAAATTACTAATAAAAGTAGATTGTGCTTGAGGAATACCTTTCATTTTGCTTTTGCAAATGTTTGAGGTGTGGCCAATTTTTCCACAGTGATTGCATGACAACTTCTTGGATCTTGGGGTTGTGAAAGGATTCCTTTGATCTGGTTGATTAGAAGATTCACCATTCTCATTGTACCCTAATCCTGTGTAGTTGTTGACTCTTCTATGTCCATCAAGAAAATCATCCATCCTTTTTTTGCTATCTTTAGCTTTCTTGATCAATTCGTTGTGTTGATTTTGGACTTTGATTTCATGCTTCAATTTTTCATTCTCTTCTCTTAGCTCACCAATGATCTGTATTCTTTCAATGAGTTTAGTATTTAATTTTTTTGCCTCTTGACTCATAAGAATAATCTGATTGGTAATCTCATGGTGATGCAAAATAAGTATTTGAATCTTTGATTCTTTCTCTTGCAGCTTCTCTTTTATTTTACTCCTATCATCAATGACTAGTGTTCTTTCATTTTCATCTTTTATTGCATCATTCATGACATCAATCATTTTCACCATTTTAGTCTCTTGACCGATCTGCAACATTCTCAATTGCTCAGTCAAATGTTGATTGGCCTCATGTAGACTTGTGATCTTTTCATTTGATTGGTCTGATTCTTTACTTGATGTTGATTCTGCTGTATCAAAGTAATCTTGTATTTCTGATTCTTTGTAGTCCTTCTCATTCAGCTTAGTTACCATAATATTTCTTTCATCAAGAAGTTTTCTCAAGTTGATTCTCGCCTCTTTATACTGCTCACATTTTATCTGCATCTGTAATTACTCATTCTCAATAGTCATGTCCAATCTATACTTTTCCATTGCTATGATCTTTTCTCTTAAGTCTTTAAGCTTTTCAAGAAAGAGACTTAGCTCTGATACCAATTGTTGGAATTATATTGTGAATGATGTACTGAGAGGGGAGGGGTGAATCAGTACCTCTAAAACTTTTCTTGGTTAGCCCATTAACCCTTAGTCATCAGTTTGTAATTTATCTTATCTAAATGTTCATCTTTCTTTATGTATATGTAATCATAACATAAGTTCTTTAATATGTAACCATACAAGAAACATTCATGAAAATAGATAACACATGACACAAGATATGATATCGCAGAAAACTCATGTTAGGAAGTAAAAACTATGGTGGGGATTGTTACCCACAAGAATTCACTATCTGCAAATAAGAAGGGGCCGGTTAAGGCTTACAATTGGTCACTTTTGATGACTTACCCTGTTAGGAGTATTACAGTGGAGACCTGTTAAGATCTACTTCATTTGAATCTTTAGCAACACTGTTAAGTGTGCACTTTGTTAAGAGATTTGTAAAGAATTGTTAAGTCCACCTTCGACAAAAGGATTTTAGATGTGATGCACTTTTTAGAATGCAACTACATAAGTCTTTGATTTGATGATGTATGAAATCTCTAATTGCTGATAATAGATCCAATAAAGCTTCCTATGTATCGGTAATAATCTTTTCATGATTGAATAATACCTTTCTCTGCACGTCAGTAGCCTTTGTGTGTTCTTGATAACTGGTGTGATATGTTTCTGAGCTTTTCATGAATTCTACCTTCTACTCCTTAGATGCTCTTTGTGGCTATCAAAAACAATGAATTCATATTTCACAATTGATTTAACATCTATTTATACTAGATTTTAGCTCTATTCTTGATTCACACTTCGTAAGTTAACTCTAGATCCAAGGTTTACAACTTGACCTTGATCTTTAGTTAGATATGTTTTAGATCCGTTAGGATGCTTTAAAACATTTACATTATGCTTGCTTGACCCTCAAGTAATGATTTAACACAAATTAAAACTATATAAATAGAATTACAATGTTTTATCTGATGTGTAAAAGTCAGATCCACTATTTGTGGGTTCGCTAACTGACTGTCGGTTCTGATGGTCAGGCTGCTCTGTCAGTCTGTCGGTTTTCTTTTCTGTCAGTGTTCCTTTCTTGAACTGTTCGTCGGGTATGCTTTTTCTACTTTGTCGGTTTTGTTCTCAAAATTGTGTCATCGGTGATGATCTTCATGTTATGTTATCGACCCGTCGGTGATGTCCTGTTTACTATGTCGGTGCAACACTTGTCAGTGTTCGTCGGTCAATTCCATAATTAGCATTTTTGCGTGAATTTTTGTTCTGTCGGGTATGCTCGCTCTCTGCCGGTTATGCTTGTAGTCCACCGGTTATGCTTGTACTGATGATCTCTGTTAATGTTTTTCACTAAGTGTACCAATGGAAAAACTTAATGTCATCATTGATTACTAAAGGATTAAGGTTAATTGACAAAAAGTTTAAGGGTACTAATTCACCCCTCCCCTCTCAGTACACATCATTCCATTATTCCAACAATTGGTATCAGAGCTAGACCTCTTATTTGAAAATTTTAAATCACTTGAGAGAAAAGATCATAAAATGGAAAGGTATAAGCTAGACAAGAGTATTGAGAATCAGAAGTTAGAGATACAGATCTTCTATGAGCAATATAAAGAAGCTAGATTCAAGATAAGAGAGCTACTAAATGAAAGAAAGGTTATGACATCTCGCTGTAATGAAACTGAGTATCATGAAGAAGAGATACCTGATTTATTTGAGTCAACATGATCTACATCTAGCAATACATCAGACACATCTGAAGGAAGCATTACTAGTCTAAATGAAATCAATCAACATCTGGCTGGACAAGTAAAATCATTGCAAATCGGTCAAGAGACACAAATGGTAAGAATGATTAAGGTTATGAATAATTCTAGACAATCTAAGAAAGAAATAAAATTAGCTATTGAAGACATGAGGAAGATCACTGAAAAGCTACAAGAGAAAGAGTCAGAAATACAAAGACTTACTGAACGTCATCATGAGATCACCAATCAGATTATTCTTATGAGTCAGGAGGAAAACCGAATGAACATAGAACTGAATGGAAAATTGGAAGCTATTGGTGAGCTAAGAGAAGAAAATGAAAGAAGGAAGCATGAAGTAAGAATTCAAAAATAGAACAATGATATGGTCAAGAGAGTTGAAGAAAGTACAAAAAGAATGGATGATTTTCTGGATAGACAAAGAAGAGTTAACAACAATAGTAGGCTAGGGTATATGGAGCATGGAGAATAACCATACCAAGTTGATCTAAAAGATGTCTACACAAATCCAAGACCAAGGAGGCAGTCATGCAGTCACTATGGAAAACCAAGCCACACATCAAATGTTTACAGAAGCAAAATTAAAGGTATTCCTAAATCTACATCTACATTCATTGAAAATTGTTATAACTGTAACAAGAAAGGACATAAAGCATATGAATGTAAATCTAAGGTGAAACAACCAAAGAAGGAAACCTACATGGAAAAATACTGTCCCAATTGAAAAATGCATGGGCACACATCTCTTGAATATAGGAAGAAGAAAATGCAAGCATGGAAGCCTAAAGAACAAGTTAATGCTTATCAGCCGAAAAGAGTCGGCAACTCATATGTTTGGGATTACAACACATGGACAAACTGCACATCATGTGGTAGATATGGACACATAGCTATAAACTACATAAGAAAATGGATGAGATAGTCTAGAAGCTAGACTAACCCTAGAATGACATGCTTACACTGTCATAGGGTAGGTCATCTAAGAAAGGACAACAAAGACCAAGTGACAGAGACAAGCACTTTTACCGATGGAAATACCATTGAAGACATCAGAAAGATGAGAAACAAAATGTGTAGGAAATCTACAAACACTGATGATGTTGGACCAAGAAATGCAATTGGTGACACCTTATCCAATGGATATGGTGACATCACCAACCCCACCTAAGCAAAAAAAGTATGGAACTGCACTATACCAAGCTATATTTCACATCAGTTCCATTATACAATGATAAAATGCCAAACTAGAATGATTAAAGATGCACTATGGTATTACTTGTTAAGAATGTGTGAATCCAATCTCGTTGGTCAATACAGATCAAGAATCATCGGTATACATATGAAAGCCAAGTAAACAATGTAACCTGAGACTTGTCAGTAATCATGTAAAAGACATTGAAGCCTTTGCCTCTTACTGAGCACCATCGGTAAACTTGTGAAAGGTCAAGCGAGTTCTCACTTACCTCAAGCTGAAAGTTTGTGTGATACCTGAGCGACTCCGTCTTCAACACCCAAAAAGTAGGTAAAGCATTTAATGCACCACTTAGGGCACCATCTATAAAAGGATGAGGAAGACCTTATTTCATTCACCAATGTTTGAGAGAAAAGGATAGAGCAAACAAAGGAAAAAATATTGCAGATAGATTCACGAGAACCTTCACAGCTACTATGACATATTTTGATCTTCAACGTCTACAACATAACAAGTGAGTAACTAGAATCACCAAGCTCACAGTTTGTTTTACGGGAAAAGCCCTAAATTCACAAGATCATGGCAACCACATCTCGTGTAACCAAGATCAAGAATGCCAAGGAGGAAAAGGTTAATCTGATCAAGAACACCACTTGTGAAGAACCTAAATACAAGTTCTGTCTAGAGGTTTCTTCATAACCCGATGATGTTGGAGCATTTTTATGTATACCACCTAGGGTTTTTCTCATCAAGGATGTTTGGGAATACATACATTGCAAGATCGCCGAGATAGGAGATCTTGAGGTTGAACAATATTACAAGAAGCTTTGCATAGAAGGAACCATCAAGGATGAACATAAACACATTGAGGTGAAAGGGCTGACAAATTCCCTAATGTTCCTGAAGGAGTTTAAAACTGAGTGGATCAGGATAGTGTTGAGCAGAGTGCATGACCGAAAGATGTTGTTGGATGAGCCAAAACAGATCACTAGGGATGTGATACACGCAGTGACTAGTTAGCCAATAATCGACAGGGCCAAGGCACTCAAATACCCTCCTCGTCCCAAGATTGAGAAGATGACAGGTTCAAAATGGGATGGCAGAGAATTAAAGGTAAATTCCATCAAAGATCCAAAACTGAAATTTGGTTCATGTGTGCTGGGATACAAGATATTCCAAACCAGAAAAATGAATAGTATTGCATGTGGAGCAGTAGACACTGCCCACAAGATTGTAAAGAAAGGTTTATAGTTGGATCTATCTGAGCTCCTAATGAAGTAACTGGAGGAGAACATGAGGATAATTAGGTCTACAAAGTCTAATTCATGTAAGTTTGGATCACTTCTAATGTGCATATTTTTCTATTTTCAAGACTTCTTTCCATCTGTCGGTAATGTCAACTGAGATACTACCCGACCAGTGAAAATTGAAATTAGTGAATTCATCAAGTCACTAGGTGAAAAATTTACATCAATTATGGATGAATATTTCACAGGATTTAAGGATAGAATGAAAAAAAGGATGAGGAAACCACAATAACTAGTAGAAAAATATAAAACAAATATTTTTTTTTATCATGGACACCGATACCACCTTGATCAAACCAGTTGTACCAAGGACAACATGGTTAGCACCACTTGACTATGAGATCAACATAGATCAAGCCACTAATTCTATTGAAGCATTGTTAAATGAACCATTGGATAAGTCACTACCAAGGTTTGGAACCTATGAAGAGGCTAAGGAAAGAATAAAGACTGGCCTAATAGTGAAGAAAATTGACAGAAAGAAGGATAAAATGGTAAAGACACTTAAGAAGAAGTTGTCAGTAGATGATGAAGAAACATAAAAACAAAAAGACACCGAGGGATAATCACCTGTTAGTGAAGGTGAACAAGAGAGTGACTCCAAATCAATAGAGTCTGATGCACCACCCCCAAAGAAGCCAAGAACTACTGCTACATCTCAGACAAGGATTCAGACAACTAAAGCTACAAGTTCATCATCGGTTAAGAAAGGAAAAGTGATGACTTACAAGAGGAAGCCTTAAACTAGAATAAATTCATAACCAAAGAGGAGAAAAATAATAATCCAAACCAAGGAAGATATAGAAGACACTGAACAAGATGAACAACCTTTAAAGAATAAACTTCCTACTACAATTGATGAGGGTACTGCATCAATCATCAGGTCAGGTTCAATAACTGAGCCTAAGATTAGAAAATGGCTAACTCTGAATCACGAGGATCATAATAAGATAGAAGAAGTAATCATCACAACAATGTGTATATTAAATATATACCAATACAGTTTGAAAATAAGATGCCACAAGAAATTCTAGACAGGTTATCGACAAGGTGGACATTTGCATTGAATTCTGGAAAAATAGATAAGGGAAAGATCCTACTTTCTATTATGCCACCCGAGTCCAAAATGGAAGAAATTGAAGAAATGATGAAGTTACATTCAAATAAGTTCTCAACAAAATTGAGAGTCTAAAAAGTACTGAAGGGAAATATAATTGAGCTTGATAGAGAAAGTGAGGATGCTTGGAGGAAAATACTCAATGTACCTAAAGATGATACAAGCCTCGAGAGAGTATTAGAACTCACTGAAAAGCCTCACAATGAAAAAAATAAGAAAAATCGAGCCCAGAGCACATTCTTATAAATGACACTGAGGATGAAAATCAAGTTGAATTGAAAACCGAAGCTAGAAAAGCAATGGATGGAATTCCTCAGATTTTGCGGTCATTTCAGGACACAATAGATATCACAAACCATGATGTGATAATAATAGATATCACTGAAGATCCTACCGATGAGGTAAAGGTAGATGAAGATGTCACTTTTATCTCCAAACAATCCAAGGAACATGACACATCAACGGATGATGCACACATTAATATACTAGGCCAAATGCCATTATTGATACAAGCTATCAATATAATGTTAGAAACAAGAGATACAACACCAGAGCATGATGCAAGAATACCTGAGGATAAGGGTGAAGAGGAACATAAAAACACAATTGATGATCATAAAGAAATAGATGGAGAGAAGAAAGATAAAGGTGAAGAAGAGAAGAAAGGTGATGCCACTCCCAAGGATACCGAAGGAGAAGTTGCTGATAAAGATAAGGTTGATGTGGAGATGTGCACACCAAACTAACAAGTAGACATAGAGAAGCAGGTAAAAGGCACAACACCTCCAAAGCCTTCATCAAGTACATCAAACCAAGAAAAGGAACTTGCTATGGTACTACATACAGGTGCCTCCACTACACTATCAAAGAAGAATAAGAAGAAGAATAAGAATTCAGTCACTCTGGAAGAGATCATTGAAATACCAAACTGTGATCCGAGGACATTGGATCTAGAGTCACTTACAAAGTATGCAGAACTTTGTAAAAGGAAAGCTATCCAAGATAAGCTTAAAAAGGAGAACAAGGACACACAGGTACTTGAGAGAACCAAGAAAATACTTTTGCAGATTGTACCTGATACTGACATTGGTCAAGATGCTCCTATACTTGATCAATTACTAGTTCTTACAAACACCATCACATCATAGAATGTGGATGTAGAGAAGGCAACAGAAGAACGTGTAGAACAGAAACATCAATACAAATTAATTAAGAAAATCAGCCAAGAGTGGCCAAGAACAAGGTAAAGCTATCTGAACTAGTCAATGAATTGGAACCAATCATTTTAGAAGCTATAACCTTAATTCATAAGTTATGCACAATAGAGAAATTCACTAAAGAGAATAGTAAAAAGATTGCAAACATAGATGTAGATCTAAATTCTAGTACACAAGGTCTTACAACCACTGACAATGCAATCAAGTTGCATTATGTGAAGATTATGGAAGCTAAAAGTTTGAGACTTGAGATTTTAGAGGCAGAAACAAAATTTAGAGATGAGGTAACCGAGCTTCAAGCTCTACTCCTACCGAATCTTACATTACTGCAACAACATATGACAATGAAAAGACAATTAATTTCCACCCCAGAGATGTCTGTAATATCTATGATATGCACGCAAGAATTACATTGGAGAACATGGCCCTGGAACACCTTAAGGAAAAGTGGGAGGAAATGATGGAAGACATGGAGAAATCCCATTCCCAGATTTTTGACAAGTTGTAAGTATTTACACCTTTGTCCTTATTATCAAAAAAGGGGGAAATAATATGTGACAAAGAGAGTTGATAAGGTAAAAGGGGGAAATAGTGAAAATGGTAAATAGTATAAAGGAAACTGTATATACATTTACATATACTATACTAGAGCATACACATAGGGGGAGTCATACTGACAAGGTGAACACATGGTGTATATACTAAACATTTTAGCTTTGCACATCAGTTTTTGATACTAATGTCAAAGGGGGAGATTAATGACATATTTTTCCATTAGTATGCAAAGGAAACAATTTTTGAACCGTCGGTACATGACCACCGAAAGACAAGTTTATAGTTCAACCCAAAAAAATAATTAAACAAAGTTCACCAAAAATGTTAAGTATAGAGGAACCTGACAGACAGATCATAGTGTAAATTGAAAACACAATTCACAGAGGAACTCGATAGAAGTTTATAGTGTAACCCGACAGTGTAAACTGACAGAGAAGACAACAGAGGAACCTGACAGACAAGTTTACAGAGAAACCTAATAGGAAGACTACAGAGCAACCCGAGCACCAGTCTACTAAGAGAAAAATTTATTCTGAGAAATGTGGATCTGACTTACACATCAGATAAAACACTTAAGTTTTATATTTAGCTTAAATCTTAGCTTTAATTCCATTTCGTGAGGGACAAGTAAAGTAATTATAATTGTTTTAATCAGTCTAACTGATTGAAAACATGCAAACTAGGAGATCAAGGTCAAGTTGTAAACCTTTGATCATAGAGTTATCATTGCAAAGTGTGAAACTCATTTAGGTCAAATTCATTATATAATTAGATATGTAATAAATCAGAACAAGATGATGTGATGATGATTGTAGCTGAAGACACATCTATGGATTAGAGACAAAGTTTTATGCAGAGGGACAACAAAAGATGTAATTAGTTATAAAGAACAATATCTAAGGTTACCGAGTAGAATAGAGGTATTAATTAGTCACTATAGGTGATGCATCATATTGTAATCTTTAATGGATATGTACTCAACAATTATAGATTGCATATACTCATGTCAATAATTATTTTTGACTACATTCTAACAAGTGTAGCTAATAGAAGAAATCCTTTGAGAAGGTGGATTTAACAATCCTTTTGTAAATCTCTTAACTGAGTGCACACTAAACAGTGTTGCTAAAGATCTTAACAGAGTATACCTTAACCAGTCTAAACATGTTCCTCATAATAGGGTAAGATCATCAGAAGTGATCAAACTTGTAAGCCTTGACTGACCCCTTCCATTCTGCAGAAAGTGAAGTTTTGTGGGTTTCATCCCCACTGCAATTTTTACCTTCTAACAGGGGTTTTCTACGTTACCAAATCTTGTGTCATGTGTCATTACATTTCATGAATGTTTCTATGAGTGTTTACATGCAAATTAAGTTTATGAATTGATATAACATGCATAAGATAAGAATAGCACATATGGTCGGTAATGCAAGGAATTGATTACTAAAGGATTAAGGTTAATTGACAAATTTTTTTAAGGGTACTGATTCACCCCTCCCCTCTTAGTACACACCATTCCATTATTCCAACAATAATGACATTAAGGGTCACTAAAATTACCATGAAGAGAATAGGTTGAGAACATTGACTATAAGAAAAAAAACATTATTTAGGCATTTTAAAAATTCATAGGGAATATATCTAGAGCCTAGGGGTTTTGACAGTCTGATGAATAGTGAAGGAGCACAACATTATATGCTTGTTACAATATATTAAAGATATCAATGACAACGAAAGGTTGTTATTGTTAAAATGTATATAGACCAATGATAAATACTAAAACATTGACAAAGATAAGAGGGTTAAATGTGTTTATAAAACATTGATATATATTAGGCATAAGAGAAACTCAAGAAGATCAACTTCTATTCTACTGATTGACATTATGGTAGTAAACTCACTTTTCATTGCTTCATTGTCTATTTTTCATTATTTCTTTTTTGAAGTTTATGTCAATAAGATTCTAGTTCATTTTCTCTTTAGATCTTCAATATTCTCACTTGATCAATTTTTTAGTAGAAATTCCTTCTTGGAAAATTATTTAACTAATTTCAATTCATAGTTCCATACTATTTTTATGATAGTGCTTCATTGATAGTATCATCTTCATTCTTCTCACTGTGACTGTCTTTGAATAGTAAACGAATCTTTATGGAAATCGATGAATACTATATATCCTAATATACAATATGGATCACTCATTGATTCCTCATAACATGGTTATTATATCCAATAAAACAATCATCTTATATTTTAGAATAATAACTACATCTGATTGGGTAGTCATACATCCAATGGAATAGTGAATA
>MU223713.1:657162-683515 GCA_018584345.1 Thuja plicata | reverse complement strand
TTCAAATTCAGAGGGAAACACCAACTTCTTAGGGTCGCTGGAATTTGAATTAGTGGATTCAATGGAGAGATCATAAATGTCTGTGGCTTTAAATTCCCCTAACTGGAGCTCTACACCGTCTCATATTAAAATTTGTGGAGGGTTCAGATTATGTCATACAGCCACATAAGATTTCTATGGATTTGTGGAGTTTTGTTGACCTATATGCTCCATAAGTATAACTTTAGGAAAAAGAAGGTTTTGCAAAGAGAATATTATGATATTCTACACTTTCTACGAACAAGCTACTGTTGAAACATTTTTTTCAAATAAGAAGTGAGGTTCGATTGTGGTCCTCATCGATGAAATTTTAATACAATATACATACATCGATTCATAAACAATGAACAAAATTAATCGTCAGGGCTAAACCAAAAAAAAACAAAACACTAAAAGGCAAAAGAACCTATAGGAGAAGCACCATCACCAGCTAAAAAGATGAATTTCTATGAATAAGTTGCTGTTGAAACTATTTATAATAGTTGTAGTGAGGGTTCTATTGGTTCCCTTGCTCATGAAATGTCAACGCAAAATGCATACAACAAACAACAATTTGTAGATTAAAGAAAAGAAAGACAAAAATAGCTTTAGTGCTAAACCCTATAAGTCCTTCAATCACAAAAAAAACAAAACCATAACAGGCCAAAATAGCTACAACCCAAATGTAAACTAAAAATATCACAGTGTGGCTCTCTCGGCCCTATGCAAAATGAAAACATCCATGCTCACTACCTTGTGGTCATTCTTTCCAGCCCTTGCAAATTGAAAAATAGTTTAATGTCGGATAGACACAATACAAATAGAATGGGAACACATGTAAGTCTATAAATTGTTCATCGATACCAACCTAATATCTGCCTTCTATTTGATCACGCACAGATGGTGTTGGTTGAATCACTTCAACGCATATGTGTGTGCCTTCTATTCGTACCCTCCTTCAACTCTTCTTTGCTGCATAATCACAATGAATTGAAATGAAACCTTTTTTTTAAAGTTATATTGATTGTGTTTGTCACAATTATGACAAAATGTCCTGGTTGTCGTAATTCCAACCAACACAGGAATGGATTAAAAAAAATCAAAGTTTTCCTTCCATATTCTGACCAAGCAAAACAAATGTAATTCATGGTGGGAAATTTAGGTCAAAATTTAGGGTCAAATGTACTAGTGTTTGAAGGGTGGTGGAATGATGGAAGAACAATGGATGAAGGAGGTAAGGATGTATTTGAGGTAGTGGATTTTGGGATGTTGGAACCCAAAGTAGACTTGGAAAGTGGAAAATTTTTGGAAGGAGATGGAGGAAAAGCCTTTGGAAGCTTGAATGTCAACTTTGATTTTTCTTTTGTGTGAAAGTCTTTCAAAAGTGACTTGGGAATGTACATATTCTTTGATTTTTCTTCCTTTTGTGATGCTTTTAAATGCATTTCTTCAATGAGGGATTTAGGAACCCACACTTTCTTTGATTTTTCTTTTTTCTTAGTGGACCTTTGTGGTCTCCTAGATATTTCTTTTTGCTTTGTAGACCTTTGCGGCCTTTTGGATATTATTTTTTTTATCTTTTCATGCACATGTTGATTAGATGGGACATGGTGATCTTTATACACATGTGGATTCATGGATTTCTGGTTTTTATGTTGCACATCCAAATTGCTTCCAAAAGACTTGTGAATTTTGGGTGAATAGGAATAATATGGAGGGTTCATATGGATTGGTGTTTGAACATTCTTCAAAGATGTGTGCCTTTGTTGATCTTGATACATGATAGGGTAAGTGAATGGAGAGCTAAGGATGGTAGGCATGGTTGATGGAGGAATATATGGACCCAATATGGATGGAAGGGATGAAAAATTTAGCTTTGGGACATAGGAACTCAATATTTTTGGAATGAGCTGCATTTCCAAGGCTCTCACCTTTAAGATTTATCTTATACCAATAGGCTCATGAGTAGCTTTCATAGGAGAAACTTTGATAGGATCAAATGAATCTTGAAGGGATTTACTATCATGCAAGGGATTTGGAGGAATGATGGTTTCTTGAGGTGAATATGGAGGATCATGACAAGGAGTTGATGGGATAATTTGATCTTGACAAGGATCTTGGGATGGTGTAGAGAGGATTCTTTGCTCTTTATTTTTAATATGTTTATTGGAAATGGTGGAAGGGATATCTTGATCTTGCTTGGGAAGTGGACAAGATATGAAACTTGGAAGGGTACTTTGTTTGTGAAATGAAAGGATATCATCTTGGAAGACATGAAAGGGTGCAAGGGGATAATCAAAAGCTTCTATGGATATGGGACCTTCATCAAATATGGGAGGGGATTGTATAACATCTTGATCTTGTCTTTATCGATACTTGTTTCTTTTCTCTTTGGACTATCCTCTTGACATGGAGCCACTTCTAAGGACAAGGTAGATGCTTGGATATGTGTGGGAAATGTTTGGAAGAATGATGGAGAATCCTTTTGAATAGGCATTGAAGCACATGAAGCTTTGGGGTCCAAGATCTTTGAAGCATAGTGTAAACCACCTGAATTTGGTCTATTGCAACTATGGACCCAACCACTTCTACCCTGGGTTCTAACCCATCTCAACCCATTCACCCTTGCTAATCTAATCCTAATTCTAATTCTACCATAACCCACCTCCTAATGTTGTCACATTCCATTAAGGAATGATTAACAACTCCACCCACTTGAGAAAGTCAAGGAATCTCAAGATTCCTTCCTCAATTCCACCTTCTCAAGCCACCCTCTTACACCCTTCCCATGCTTCTTTAAGGCTTTCATTAATGCCTCATTAATGAAGCTGCCTTAAGCCCATGTCTCCTTCATGTATAATTAATTCTCAAGGCATTAATGGCTCTTACACCACCATTAATGATTCCCTCAACTCATTAATGAACCTTGTCTCCCCTCTCTCTCTCTCTCTCTCATATTCTTCTATAAATAGTATGCATTTTGGAGCACAAAAGAGCCTTCATCTCATATTGTAAATGCATTGTTATGCTGTTGGAATAGACTTAAAACTCATATTTCATTTCATAGTTTATGCTTATGCATTGTTATTATCTCCATTCTTAGAGCTAGAATGCATGTTTTCTCATCATTTGGCTTGTTTTTAAACTAAATCTTTCATGCTAGGTTGTTTATGTTATTGGTATTTAGCATAAATCTAAGGGCTTTTATGTTATTTTCTACACTCATCCTAGTTAGAAAGAAATAAGTCACAGTTATGGTTTATATGCTCATTAACCCTTATTTTTCACTAACAGAATGACTTATTGAAGTGTTGTACACACACAAATATATACCAAGATCAGAGAACAAAGTTGCAGACACTATGGCTACCTTGGCATCCATGTTACAACTAGAAGAACATCAATTCTGCTATGACTTCTTGGTGAAAGAACTATCCTATCATGCATTTGATACCCCTGAATACTAGGTAATATGTGCTTTAAATACTCCAGACCAATCTCAGTATGCCAATATCATTACTTACCTTTCTGACCAAACTATCCCTAATAATCTATCTAGAAATGAGAAAAGATCCCTGATTAGGATAGCATCGTGTTATGTCCTCATAACTAACAACCTATATTGACACGGTCTCGACGGTACACTTCTTCGGTGTTTAGAACTCAAAGAGTCTGATCTATCATTAAAAGAATTCCACGAAGGTGTATGTGGATCACACTCGAACGACTTTTCATTAGCGAAAAAACTACTCAGAGTAGTCTATTATTGGCCTATCATGGAGAGAGATTCTATTTAGTTTTCAAAAGCATGTCTAAAATGCCAGACACATGGAAATATTATCCATGCTCTGGCCAGAGAAATTATACCTTTCATAACACATTAGTCATTTCAGCAATGGGCCTTTGACTTGGTTGGAAAAATATATCCCAACTCTTCAAATGGACATAAATTCATCATTACGGCCACAGAGTATTTCAAAAAGTGGGTCGAGGCCGTGCCAATGACCAAAGCCACTGGAAAACAGGTGGCTATGTTCATTCTAAACTACATTATTTGTAGATAGGGGATACCCTCTTTAATTGTAACAGATAATGGGGGCCAATTTAAAAATCAAGACATTGATGATCTTTGTGAACAGTTCCATATCACTCAACATTGCTCGTCAATCTATTATCCTCAAGGTAATGGATAGGTTGAGGCATCCAACAAGAATATTATCAAGATCCTACACTGAACTGTGAGCAAGTTTGATAGAGACTGGCATCTGCAACTAAATCCAGCACTATGGGCCTACCGAACAAGCATCATAACACCAACTAGAGCCACACCATTTGCTCTAGTCTATGGTGTTGAAGCAGTACTACCCATTGAGGTTGAACTCCCATCTTTGCGGATATCTTTACAAGGTCTTGTTACTGATGAGAAGTACCGCATAGATAGGGTGAATTATCTGGAACTACTAGATGAGCGCAGACAACAGGCATTCGATCACATCAAAGTGTACCAAGCACATTGTTAGTGAACAATTTTTCCCAAGATTTTATTTTGAACGGGGAAAATCTTTATAAACTAACTGTTTGAATTCCTAACAAAAGATAAAGAATTCTCTGCTTGATATTGCTTTATATTATGCAAGGTGCAGCTAACCTTTACTGAAAAGATAATTTTTAAATCCTCTTTTGAGGGAAAACCTTCCCATTGAGTATTTTACTGAAAATACTGAAAAGCTTGAATCAATTAACTCATGAATATGAAAAGAATACGTATACTGAAAAACCACTCAATTTTAATAACTAAAATCATCCACATGGTTGAATATTAAAAGTGAGAAATAGATGAGTGATTTAATTTCCTCTCTCGTAACCTTTAAACTCCAAAGACAAATAAATTTCCAAATTGTAACAAAGAAAAGATAAAACTTTCATAAGTGATTGATATCCTCAAGAACATGAATCATTGCAGAGTAAACAATAGTATCTACTCTAGAAAGTCTAACATATAAGACAGTAGAAATTTATATTACTTTGTCACAACTTTAGATAATATATTCAAAGTTTAAAGCATAGAATGCTTAAAAAAAGTAGTTTTGATTTTGTATCTATGGAGAGATGAACCCTTTTAGATGTTAGCTATTACATATTTATATTGATTAGGGCTGGATAGCTGTATCCAAAATTACCCCGCTAGGAGTAAATAGTTTTTCGGTTAACATAACTGTGTTAACTAATTTTCAATAAAGGAAAATAATAGAGAAATAAAAAAGAAGCAACTATCTAACTAGTGGGCTCCATGTGTCACGAAGTATTGTCCACACCGGCCGTGATTCTTCCAGCTTTCCAGGTTTCATAGGCAGCGGTAAATGTAGAGATAATTGATTGATGAGGCAAGCCAATGTAGGCGATTCTTTGTTTCTAGACCTCTTTCTCTTTCTTCAGCTTTGTTATCTTTTCTTCATGCATTTCCAAGTGTTTCTGGTTAATTATCAACATAGCTTCAGTATGTGCAACATTTGAAAAATCCTGCCTTACGGGTGCCTTCGATTCTTGAAATTCCAGAAACTTTTTCTGTATCTCTTTAATTACATCTTCAACAGGGGGCATATAGTCACTATCTTCACCTAAGCAATGTTTGTAGAACCATTTTAGTTCTTCCTTGATTATTTCATCTACAATCTTGAGACCAGACATGATCTCCCTAATTTCTGCTACTCCTTGTACGAGCGCCTCATTTCGCCACTCTATGCAATCTTTAATTACATAGAGTGTTTTATTGTCTAAACCAGCCACAAGATATTTGGAGAGGAACCTTTGTAGCCCAAATTCTTGTATTTCTTCAATCCATAACAATTTCTTTACCCAATTGTTCCTTTCTTTTTCATATCCTTCTATGTTTGCCTCGACCTTCTTGATAATGGTAGCGGATTCCTTCAGAATTGTGTTGTAAAGGTTTACCTGTTTCACCATTTCATCCAAGATGTATTGCAACCATTCCTCCAACATCTTTGTAACAGCTTTGCACTTCTGCAGAATGTCAAGAAATTGTTGATTGGCCAAAGACGTGACATCAAAAATTTCAAACATTTCATTTAGAGGCTTAGGTTCTGGATGGAGGATGGCATTGATGTACTGAGCCATGCTCTTCATCGCCTCTTTCATGTCTTGTTTATCTCGGGCATCCTTCCACACTCTGTCTGCAATCTTTTTGTTGGATGCTTCAAAGATTTTCATGTCTACAGTCCGGCTTCCTTTCCCGAGATCTATTTTAGACACTTGATAATATCGAGGAGCAAGATCTTCATGCAAGTTGTCTTGAGGAGGCTTAGCAATTTCTACTGACCAATGACCAATGTTTTTGTCAAAGTGAATTCTAGACTCTATTCTGGCCTGTTTCACCTTCGAGGACTTCCCTAAACACTTGCTTACTAAGTCATCCATAGGCATTGAAAGCAGTGCCACACTCCTCTTCCTTTCAACAAAGGTCTCTAACCATTTAGGCATGGTAGGTTCTTTACCAGGTGTGGGAGAAGTATTGTTTAAAGCAAGGGCATTCATCTGCATATTTCCATCATTAGCCACTTTTTGAGAATCTATCATGCTATCTGCCATAGTAGGTCTGGGGGTTTGCTCTGTTGTGGTTGTAGCCTTAGAAAGATCTATCTCAATAGTTATTTTATCCTTTCCTTTATCTTGTGCTACCCTTCTGCCTTTGGTATTTGAATGGGTGATTCTTCTGGTACTCACCACTTCTTGCTGAACTTGAAGTTGAATCTGCAGCATAGCTGCTTCAACTTCAAGTTTTGTAGAACCTGCAATAGGATTACCAACACAAATATTAGGAGCAACATTTAGCTCTTGTCCATAATTCTTTTGTTTGATTTTCAAGTTTTTTCTTAGTGTACTACGGGTGGCTGAGTGAGTTCTCTTTATTTTCAACCAATCTTCAGTTCTTTTCAAAATATCCGATGTATGGGAGAGCAAGTCACCTTCTTCCCTTTTACTCTAATCAAGTTCAGGGATCGATAGACATTCAATCTGTTTGACATAAAGAGGATCGACCACCTCTTCATTTTCATCCTCCTTTATTTTGCTGGTGCTAAGGTTGACTTTGAACAATTGTATCTAACTCACAGTTAACCTTGACGACAACCTTCTCCTTATTTCCAATTCATCTTAACAATTAGCCCAGTAGTCGTCCAAGTGAGGAACATGGATAAGTGAAACTGCATGTTTGATATTATCTTTGGCAAAACCCATATAATCAAAATCTTTCCTTGCAAAAAGGCATTGAGGCATAAATTGGACAATATGTCTTTGTCAATGCAGCTTGCTTGAAACTAGGGCATTTGCAGTGGCCAATTTCAATAGGAAAGAGGAAAGTAGGTGACTTTTTGGTGGTTTCAGATGGGTCCATCATATAGACAAGTTGCCTACAGATTTCAGACAAGATAATGTTATCGAGACAATAATGTGGCAACCTAAAAGGTTCTCTGGTGAAGCCTCCAACTCTGAGATATGTGAACCTGGTAAACTAAAAATAAAAGCAACCATAGATTTTAATGGCTTGCATGGATTCTTTAGACAGTCTGCAATTTTCATGACCTTGAAGTTCAAATACCAACCTCCCGAGAAACACATCATTTACCCTTTGGAACTCTTTATAGGGCTCATCAAACTGGAGGAATATGTAATACTGGTAGATAGTCATTTCATCTGTCCAAGGCTCATGAGGGAGACCTGCCCATTCTTTACACGCAGCTAAAATGTAGACCAAAAAGGAAGACAAGAAAAATGAGCCAAAACTGCTTACGGCTATTAAACCTTTATGCAAACCTTCGGCTATTAAGTTGGCCCAGTCGATAAATTTCTCTCCTTCAACAATCTTCTGGATGAAGAAATACATCCAATTCTGCCAGTGAAAGGCATGATCATTTATTTTTACTCTATTCAAAAGTAGCACAATGTTGGCAATTTCTTTAATGAAATGCTCAATGGTTAATGACTTGGGAAACCTTGATCCTCCAAGGGCCGGTTTTAGGAGCCATGTTTGAGCTACGATAGAGTCATAGCTCTTCTTGTTCTCACTGTATAAGTGCTCAGCCTCATAAAATGTCCAAGTCTCATAGGGTTCTTTATGAGGAATCCGTAAGGATGAACTGACACTAACCCTATTTATTCTGGCTAACACTTTTCCTGTAGTCTTCTTGATACACCTGGTATTAGGGTCATAATGGTTTGCACATTCGATAACCAGCTCAGGGCATCCTATGGATGATGGGAAAGTGGCAGCTTCGACTAACCCACTACTGGTTAGTTTTTGGTATATGGGCCTTGGTTGAACATTTTTAATCTGCTCTAACATCTTGGGTAAGCTTACATTTACCTGGAAGGTATCTCAATTTTCAGGGAGAGAGCTTAGCGAGCATGGTTTCTCTGGTTTTGGTAGCTTGGGCCTAAAGAGGGTCATGGCTTCTCAAACAGAAAGGTTTGTAGAAATAAAGAAAAACTGAAACACTTCCAACCAAAACCAGGTGCAAGAAAAAATGACAGAGAAAATTGTATAATGCACTCACCATTTTCAACAAAGCCAAGCACTCCAGCCCTTTTTCTTACCAGTTGATGCTTGGAATTAAAGAATGGCCATATAAAAAATGATACTAGAAAAGGAGGGGATTTTAAAGAGTAATTAAAAAAATCTTAGGATGGGTATGGAGAGGGTTAAGACATTAATACTAGGCGTGCCGAATGTACTTGACAAGACTACTTTTAGTTTATTCCCATCAAATCCGCGTATGGATTAACTTCCCATGATGTCAGCAAATCTTTTTTTATTCTCCAAAAACTGACTGTGTTTCACATGCATTTTCCTAGCTATCATATTTATTTCCTTTCACATCTTTAGAACTGATAGGAGGTGGGACCCATTCTTTTTCTTAGAAAAATGTGCCCATTTCTTTCAATAAAACACCTGCGAGAAAGAAAGAAAACTTTGTCAGAAAACAAATGGAGTTGAAGTTGAAGTTGAAGTTATTCACTTGACTCAACTTCAACTTCAACTTCAACTTTGCACAAGTTGGTTCAGACTAACGAGGAAAAACATTGATTTCATTGGGTGAAGAAAACTGGATTGAACTTGAAGTTGAAGTATAGTTTTGGTTCAACTTCAACTTCAAGTTGGCAGGTTAAGATTCGGTTGATTTCGTTAACGTATTGAAAACATGGGGTAACAATTGGCTCTGACTGGGGAATGAGACTGCAAAGGATTAGATATGAACTTGAGATCTCTGGTTCTGCAGACCAACTTCAAACTGACTTCAACTAAAAGGGACACAAAAACGGAAAAGATGCAACAAGGGACAAGCAAGGAACAAAGCGGGGAAAAATGTGTATTTACAATGAAGGTAGCAAGGACACTTAAAGCTTGAAAAGCTTAAGATCCTGTCTGTTATAGGACAGGGGTAGATCATCACCATTAAAATATTTTAGCTTGAATGCATTGGAGCCTAATTCCTGAGAAATGACAAATGGGCCCTTCCATAGACTTTCAAATTTGGTGTGTGCCCCTCTAGGTTCTCTTCTTTTGTCCCAAAGTAACACTTGATCTCCTTCCATAAATTTTTGAGGTCTTTCTTTCTGATCAAAAATTATCTTCACCCTCACTTGATGCTTCATAATGTGATCCACTAACTATCTTCTTTCCTCTTCAATCTTTTGAAGGTACAATATCCACTTTTCAATAGAACTAGAAAACACCCCATCTTCTATTACCTTTTGCAGGTTCTTAGCGGCTAGCTCTAGAGGCAGAGACAACTATGCCTCAACTTCATAAACTAATTCAAAGGGAGTCATGCTAATATCCCTCTTGGGAGAGGTTCTATCTTCCCACAGTGCTTCATATATTTGTTTATGCCAGTCCCTTCCTCTTTCACCCACCGATTTTTTCATGATATTGATCAGATTTTTATTTGTGGATTCGGCCTGTCCATTTCCTTGGGGAAAATAATCAGAGGCATGTGATAAATGGACACCGTGGTTATAGTAGAATAAATAAATTTCTCTAGATGAGAAATTTTGAGCATTCTCAGTTACTATCTTGATTGGCACCCCAAAGCGAGTCAAAATATTCTCTGTTAAGAATTTACACACTACTTGTGATGTCGTAGCTTTGATAGGAATCGCTTCGACCCATTTGGTGAAGTAGTCCATGGCGGTGAGGATATGAGTGTGACTGGCACTAGAGTTTGGATTGATAGGGCCAATAAATTCCAACCCCCACTATTGGAAAGGTTCTTCTATAATCACTGGTTTCAAGGGAAGAGCAGCCAGGTGTGGTTTGCCAGTAAATAGTTTGCACTTTTCACAATCACCTACCCATTTATAAGCATATTTGAACATACCTGGCCAATAATAGCCACTCCTTAGGATTTTAAAGGCTGTTACCATGGAAGAAAAATATCTTCCACAAGCTTCACTATGGAAGGGCTTGAGCAGCTTCTCTTGTTGGTCTGTATCTACGCATCTCAGGAACATACCATCTAGACCTCTTTTGTATAGGATGTCATCGACAATCACAAACTTCTCTGCCCTAAGCTGAAGACCTCTCCGATCCTTTCCTTTCAAGTGATTTGGACATTGCTTGTAAGTCAAAAAATATGCTATGTCTGAGAACCATTCATCTTTCAATCCAACTAACAAACAACTAGGATAGGCTTCTTCTTCTCTATTCTCTGCCATTAGTCTGCAGAGTCCTTGACCTTGAACCAACTTAGAGGGTTTGATATCAATGTCAAACTCTTGCACCTTTGATACCCACATGGCTCAGTTGTTTAGAGATACATCTTGTTGTGTAAGGATGCTCTTGGCTGCTGCAGATGGAATGTAGACAATAGAATGTGAATGAAGGATATAGTACCAAAACTGCTTCACAGCTTTTACAATAGTGAAAGCCTATTTCTCAGCTTGAGAATAGCGCAACTCATGTTTTTTGAGAGGAATACTCATAAAGGAGATAGGTACTTCCTCATTATTTTCATCTTTCTGAAGCAGGATACTAGATACAGTATGCTCTGACGCATAACAATACATTAAAAAATCTTTCTTAAAGTCTGGATGGAACAAGATAGGTGCTTTTGCAATAGCTTCTTTCAATTCTTCAAATGCTTTGACTTCCAAATCATCCCATTTAAAGTTCCGCTTCTCACTTAACAGTCTGGCCATAGGTTTCGTATTTTCAATCAAAATCAGGCACAAATTTTCTAAGAAAGTTAATCTGACCAAAGAAAGATCTGACGCCGTTATGGTTAATAGGAAGACACAGCTGCTAAATGGCTCTTACTCTTTCGGGGTCAATCTTGATCCCTTCCTTGGAAACTATGTGTCCTAATAGCTTCCCTTCAGTCACACCGAAGATCGACTTCTTTGGGTTTAGTGAGATTCTATGTTCTCGACACTTTTGCAGTACTTCTCTTAGATCTTTCTGATTTTTTCTTCGCTTCTTGGAGAATATGGTCATATCATCAAGATAGAATGTAATGATTTTATTCAAAGGATGCCCAAAGGTTGAGTTCACTGCCCGCTGGAAGGTTGCACTGGCATTTATTAACCTGAATGTCATTCTCCAATAAGTGAAGGTACCCCAAGGAGTTGTGAATGTCATCTTATGTTGATCTTCCTCAACAACTCCTATCTGATTATAGCTGGAGAATCCGTCAAGAAATGACATAATTTTTGAGTCGGCTACTGTTTGGAGAATCTGGTCCATTATGGGCAAAGCAAAATTATCCTTTAGGCTTGCCTAGTTCAGGTTTTTGAAGTCTACACAAATCCTTACCTCTCCACTTTTCTTCCTTACGGGTACTATGTTAGCTACCCATGTGGAGTGGTGTATTGGAAAAATTATGTGAGCTTTGAGCATTTTATCAATTTCTTTGAATATTGCATTTGAAACCTTTAGGTTATAAGTCCTCAATTTCTGCCTAAAATAAGAAATACCTAGCTTTAGAGTGATATGGTGTTTGAATTGACCTCCCCTGAATGTTTTCAAATCTTCATATGACCAGGAGAATACATCTATGTATTCTTTTAACAACTCGATGAATTGTATTTTCTCGCTTGTATCACAACAGGTTCCAAGATTCACCATCTTAGGATTATCTTTATCTCCTAGGTTGACCTTCTCATAGCCACCACTTTTGACCTCTTTGGGAAATGAAGTTTGAGCTGAGAAAGCATCTCGCCTGTCAAAGAGATTCTCGATTTTGACTAGGCCTTTAGGTATCACATTAACTTTTAGTTGCATTATGCCTTCCATCTCCTCACCAACTATATCAGGATAGAACTTCCTACATTCTGACTCAGAACCTTCAAAATAGTTAGTGGCAAACTTCTCCATACTTTGTAAGAAAGCATTAATGTGAGCGCCATCTTTGAATACTTACCATGAGCTATTGTTGTCAGGGACGCTTGGCCTATGGATAATCTCAATAGTATATTTATCAGTAATAAAGTTAGGATGATGAATTAGCAAAGAAGCTGACACTGCCAAGGAATCTGCTCTGGCGTTAAGCTCTCTAGGTACTGATTTCTATAGTGCCTTCAAACCCTTCAAGTTCATCCCATACTTGATTTCTATAGTGCCTTAGTCTTTCATTTTTCACTGAGAACAACTTCTTGACTTGTTTTACTATTAACTCAACATCTCCTTTTGCTTTTAGCAATTTGATATTCTCCTTTTTTGCCTCTTCTAACCCTAGAAGTAGGGCTTCATATTCAGCTGTATTGTTTGTATTTTCAAAAGCCAACTTAAAAGAAGAAGGGAAAGTCTAACCCGAAGGGGAAATTAACACTATGTTGGCTCCTGAACCACTAGAGTAGTAGCTTCCATCGAACTCTAACACCCAAGGTGTGTTTGCATCTTCTGACTGCATACCTGCTTCTTCAATTTCAGACATAATCAAGTAATTAGCAAAATCAGTTTCCTGGTAGAGGATTTGGGATTTAGGGTCATCAGATGGGAAAACTGTGTATTTAGACTTGGCTTCAGGTAACAAGGTTACTTTTTCCCTTCCAACGGGTATGATAGGTTCGGACCAATCCATCTTGACTTCTCCTCCCAAATCCTGATAGAAGGTTCTGCTAAGGAGCATGCCATAGCTAGCAGGGATATCTGCTACCAGGATGGTAAGCATTATTCTCTTCTCAGGAAAAGCTGCCAAAGAGACTTGAGCATCCTTGAGTTGACCTATTAGGGGTACCTACTTGGAATCCATTGAATAGCATTTTCCAAATGTCTTGGTTAAAGGGAGGTCAAGGGCTTTAGCTACTGCAGCTGGCATTATATTATCTGATGCCCCGGAGTTGATGATGCAATTGCTTAGTTTAAAGCCATGGAGAAAAAGGGATACATAAAAGGGATTAGGTTTTTCTTTATAGTATGTTGCTGGGTTTATCTTTTTAGACTGAATCTATTCTTCATGATAATCTGGCTTCTTGGTTTGGGTTTCTTCGCTAGAAGAAACTCTATTTGTCTTCCTAGTAGATACATCAGATGAAGTTTGATAGACATATTCAACTAATTTATTGAGCTCATTAGGATTCATTCTCAATTATTCAACATGACATATTTGTATTCTAGATGTTTTGCAAAACTCAACTATATGAAATGATGAGTCAAGATCAGAAATTTTTAAAATTTGGGTCGGAGAAGACTGAGCTTGTGAGGACTTACTCTCACCTTCGCTTCTGGCTTTGGAATCCTTTGCCTGAATGGGCAATGCTGTATTTTTGAATTGAGAATCTGCATTGGCTCCCTTCTATCCTCTAGTCAGCATTGAACATGAAGATTCTTCCAAAGTTAAAAGAATGTCACCACCTCTATCTGAGTCAGATTTGTACTCAAGGAAGTAACCTACAGAGTCGCCAGGTCCTTCGGAAGGCTCTTCTTCTATTATTACATTTGTTGTGGCTACCTTTTCTACTTCAAGATGCTCATGCCTCACATTTTTCAGGACATATAGCCCCTTCATGATCACTAGTAAGGTGAAAGACGCACATGTGGGTTTTGCTAGGAGGGGGCTCAATTTGTAGTCTCTATTGACTAGGGGGAAGATTAAATTATCTCCCTTGATTAGGAGCATTTTGGATGGGATATTTCCTTGGGATATCCTGATAAGGAAATGAAGCTTTAGGGAGTTGTTTCTTTATTGCTACAAGATCATTTTCCATCTTTTGAATTAGTGAATCATTTGAAGAAGAATATGTTGAGGCTTGAGAATTTGATATTTGCACATCTTTCTTCCATTTTCCAGATATAATAAGATCATCCTCTAACTCTATGGAAAGAGTTTGGGATGCTCGAAGAGTAGCGGGATTGGATCTTTTTAAAGGGAAAGCAACATCTGGAGGTATGGCATTCAAAAAGAAACCTTTTTGGTTTTCATCACTTGGTCTACTAGCAGGGGATATTTGATGCAAGGCTTTGTTGAATCTAGCCACAAATTCCCGCATGGGTACCTCTATTTCCTTTTTCATTTGGCTAAGCTGGATGAGTAAAGAATTAGCATCATCGGCTGACTTGAACCTAGCTTCAAATGTTGTCTTCATAGTATCCCAAGAAGTGATAGATGCATTAGGTAAATGGTGAAACCAATCGACCGCTAAGTCAGTCAGGGTCTGAATCAACAATCTTATGGCAACATCTTCTGTTGCTACCGCCAAGACACCACATGCAATATTGAAAGCATTTAGATGTTCTTTGGGAGACTTCTTTCCATTGCTACTAAATCTGGGGAGGACTTCTCTTGCTCCTTTCAGTAATCTTCCCAAATTACCTTGTAAATGTAGAGGACCTACTGCGGCACCCCAGGGTTGATTTAGAGCCATTCTTGGTTTTCTAAAATTAAGAGGAAGAATATTAATTATAGAGGGAATCAGAGTTCCAGGAATAATCAAAGACTGAATGGATGGTGATTGGTTGTATCTTCTAGGAGGGGATGATGGTCTACTAGTGGTTTGAGCTTTCTTTCTCCTCAAAGTATGATCAGGCTTAAAATGAATTCTTGCTAGATCTTCAAAATCTTGATTTACAAGACCTGCTAATCTGTCAGACCGAGTATACCTTTTCTCTGCCAGAGTGATAGAAAAACACTACAATTTTGACCAAATTAGTTATTTACACCAGAAACTCTTGCTACCACTGCTTCTTCTTGTGCTGCTGGAATTCCCCTAACTCTCTCAGTTATTTCTTCTTCTTCCTCTAACACCCATTGTACTTGGAGGTATTGTTGATTGCTGACTCGATTGGCCCAAGAACAAGCATTAAGATCATAGATAATATCTTCTTGTGTATCAAGGAACCTAGATTGGGTTGCAGAACAGACACTTGATTATGATTAGGGAGAACCATTGTCTGAAACCATGGGATTATTGAGAATTTCTCAGGGAAAAGGATTTTGCTCTGCTTTTTCCCTAGCAGAGTTGCCAAAAACTATTAGTGAACAGTTTTTCCCAAGATTTTACTTTGAACAGGGAAAATCTTTATAAACTAACTGTTTGAATTCCTAACAAAAGATAAAGAATTCTCTGCTTGATATTGCTTTATATTATGCAAGGTGCACCTAACCTTTACTGAAAAGATAATTTTTAAATCCTCTTTTGAGGGAAAACCTTCCCAATGAGTATTTTACTGAAAATACTGAAAATCTTGAATCAATTAACTCATGAATATGAAAAGAATACGTATACTGAAAAACCACTCGATTTTAATAACCAAAATCATCCACATGGTTGGATATTAAAAGTGAGAAATAGATGAGTGATTTAATTTCCTCTCTCGTATCCTTTAAACTCCGAAGACAAATAAATTTCCAAATTGTAACAAAGAAAAGCTAAAAATTTCATAAGTGATTGATATCCTCAAGAACAAGAATCATTGCAGAGTAAACAATAGTATCTACTCCAGAAAGTCTAACATATAAGACTGTATAATTTTATATTACTTTGTCACAGCTTCAGATAATATATTCAAAGTTTAAAGCATAGAATACTTAAAAAAAAGTACTTCTGATTTTGTATCTATGGAGAGACGAACCCTTTTAGATGTCAGCTATTACATATTTATACTGATCAGGGCTGGATAACCATATCCAAAATTACCCCGCCAGGAGTAAATAGTTTTTCAGTTAACATAACTATGTTAACTGATTTGCAATAAAGGAAAATAACAGAGAAAGAAAAAAGAAGCAAATATCTAACTAGCAGGTTCCATGTGTCACGAAGTATTGTCCATGCTAGGTGCAATTCTTCCAGCTTTCCATGTTTCATAGGCAGCGGTAAATGCAGAGATAACTGATTGATGAGGCAAGCCAATGTAGGTGATTCTCTATTTCTAGACCTCTTTCTCTTTCTTCAACTCTATTATCTTTTCTTCATGCATTTCCAAGTGTTTTTGGTAAATTATCAGCATAGCTTCAGTATGTGCAACATTTGAAAAATCCTGCCTTACGGGTGCCTTCGATTCTTGAACTTCCAGAAACTTTTTCTGTATCTCTTTAATTACATCTTCAACAGGGGGCAGGGAGTCACTATCTTCACCTGAGAAATGTTTGTAGAACCATTTAAGATCTTCCTTGATTATTTCATCTACAAGCTTGATAGGATCTCCCTGATTTCTACTACTCCTTGTACGAGCGCCTCATTTTGCCACTCTATGCAATCTTTAATTACATAGAGTGTTTTGTTGTCTAAACCAACCATAGGATACTCAGAGAGGAACCTCTGTAGCCCAAATTCTTGTTTTTCTTTAATCCATAACACTTCCTTTACCCAATTGTTCCTTTCTTTTTCATATCCTTCTATGTTTGCCTTGACCTTCTTGATAATGGTAGTGGATTCCTTCAGAACTATGTTGTAAAGGTTTACCTATTTCACCATTTCATCCAAGACGTATTGCAACCATTCCTCCAACGTCTTCGTAACAGCTTTGCACTTCTGTAGGTTAACAAGAATTTTTTTTATTGGCCGAAGACGTGACATCAACAATTGCGAACATTTCATTTAGAGGCTTAGGTTCTGGATGGAGGATGGCATTGATGTACTGAGCCATGCTCTTCATCACCTCTTTCATCTCTTGTTTATCTTGGGCATCCTTCCACACTCTGTCTGCGATCTTTTTGTTGGATGCTTCAAAGATTTTCATGTCTACAGTCTGGCTTCCTTTCCCGAGATCTATTTTAGACACTTGATAATCTTGAAGAGCAAGATCTTCATGTAGGCTATCTTTAGGAGGCTTAGCAATTTCTGTTGACCAATGACCAGTGTTTTTGTCAAAGTGAATTCTAGACTTTGTTCTGGCCTTTTTCTCCTTCGAGGACTTCCCTAAACACTTTCTTACTAAGTCATCCATAGGCATTGAAAGTGGTACCACACTCCTCTTCCTTTCAACAGAGGTCTCTAACCATTTAGGCATGGTAGGTTCTTTACCAGGTGTGGGAGAAGTATTGTTTAAAGCAATGGCATTCATCTGAATATTTCCATCATCAGCCACTTTTTGAGAATCTGTCACGCTATCTGCCAAAGTAGGACTGGGGGTTTGCTCTGTTGTGGTTGTAGCCTTAGAAAGATCCAACTCAATAGTTATTTTATCCTTTCCTTTATCTTGTGCTACCCTTCTGCCTTTGGTATTTGAACGGGTGATTCTTCTGGTACTAACCACTTCTTGCTGAACTTGAAGTTGAATCTATGACACAGCTGCTTCAACTTCAAGTTTTGCAGAACCTGCAATAGGATTACCAACACAAATATTAGGAGCAACATTTAGCTCTTGGCCATAATTCTTTTGTTTTATTTTCAAGTGTTTTCTCGAGGTACTATGGGTGGTTGAGTGAGTTCTCTTTGTTTTCAACCAATCTTCAGTTCTTTTCAAAACTTTCGATGTATGGGAGAGCAAGTCATCTTCTTCCCTTTTACTCCAATCAAGTTCAGGGATTGGTAGACATTCAATCTTTTTGACATAAAGAGGATCGACCACCTCTTCATTTTCATCCTCCTTTATTTTTCTAGTGCTGAGGTTGATTTTTAACAACTATATTTGACTCATAGTTAACCTTGACCACAACCTTCTCCTTATTTCCAATTCATCTGAACAATTAGACCAGTAGTCCTCCAGGTGAGGAACATGGATAAGTGAAACTGCATGTTTGATATTATCTTTGGAAAAACCCATATAATCAAAATATTTCCTTGCAAAATAGGGTTTGAGGCATAAATTGGACAATACTATCTTTTTCAATGCAGCTTGCTTGAAACTAGGGCATTTGTAGTGGCCAATTTCAATAGGAAAGAGGAAATTAGGTGAATTTTTGGTGGTTTTAGATGGGTCCATCACACAGACAAGTTTCCTACATATTTCAGACAAGATAATGTTATCGAGACAATAATGTGGCAACCTAAAAGGTTCTCCGGTGAAGCCTCCGACTCTGAGATATGTGAACCTGGGAAAATGAGTATAAAAGCAACCATAGATTTTAACAGCTTGCATGGATTCTTCAGATAGTCTGCAATTTTCATGACCTTGAATTTCAAATACCAACCTCCCAAGAAACACATCATTTACCCTCCAGAACTCTTTGCAAGGATTGTCAAACTGGAGGACTGTGTAATACTGGTAAATGGTCATTTCATCCATCCAAGGCTCATGAGGGAGACCTGCCCATTCTTTAGATGTAGCTAAAATGTACACCAAAAAGGAAGACAAGAAAAATGAGCCAAAACTACTTATGGCTAGTAAACCTTTATGTAAACCTTCAGCTATTAAGTCGACTCAGTCGATAAATTTCTCTCCTTCAACAATCTTTTGGATGAAGAAATACATCCAATTCTCCCAGTGAAAGGCATGATCATTTCCTTTTACTCTGTTCAAAAGTAGCACAATGTCAGCAATTTCTTTAATGAAATTCTCAATGGTTAATGGCTTGGGCAACCTTGAGCCTCCAAGGGCCAGTTTTAGGAGCCATGTTTGAGCTACGATAGAGTCATAGCTCTTCTTGTTCTCACTGTATAAGTGCTTGGCCTCATCAAATGTCAAAGGCTCATAGGGTTCTTTTTGAGGAATCCTCAAGGCTGAACTAACACTAACCCTGTTTATTCTGGCTAACACTTTTCCTGTATTCTTCTTGATACACCTGGTATGATACACCTGGTATTAGGGTCATAATGGTTTGCACATTTGATAACCAGCTCAAGGCATCCTATGGCTGATGGGAATGTGGTGACTTCGACTAACCCACTACTGGTTAGTTTTTTCTATATGGGCCCTGGTTGAACATTTTTAATTTTCTCTAACATCTAGGGTAAGCTTACATTTACCAGGAAGGTATCTCGAATTTTAGGGAGAGAGCTTAGTAAGTATGGTTTCTCTAGTTTTGGTTGCTTGGGCCTAAAGAGGGTCATGGATTCTCGAACAGAAAGGTTTGCAGAAATAAAGAAAAACTGAAACACTTCCAACCAAAACTAGGTGAAAGAAAAAATGATAGAGAAAATTGTATAATGCACTCACCGTTTTTAGCAAATCCAAGCACTCCAGCCCTTTTTCTTACCAGTTGACGCTTGGAATTCGAGAATGGCCAGATAAACAATGATACTAGAAAAGGAGGGCATTTTAAAGAGTAATTGTAGAAATCTTAGGACGGATATGGAGCGGGTTAAGACATTAATACCAGGCATGCTAAATGTACTTGACAAGATTGCTTTTAGTTAATTCCCATCAAATCTGTGTATGGATTAACTTCCCATGACATCAGTAGATCTTTTTTTATTCTCCAAAACTGATTGTGTTTCGCATGCATTTTCCTAGCTGTCATATTTATTGCCTTTCACATATTTAGAACTGATAGGAGGTGGGACCCATTCTTTTGGTTTGAAAAATGCACCCATTTCTTTTAATAAAACACCTACGAGAAAGAAAGAAAACTTCGTCAGAAAACAAACAGAGTTGAAGTTGAAGTTGAAGTTATTCACTTGACTCAACTTTGACTTTAACTTCAACTTTGCACAAGTTGGTTCAGACTGATGAGGAAAAACATTGACTGCATTGGGCGAAGAAAATTGGATTGAACTTGAAGTTGAAGTATATTTTTGGTTCAACTTCAGCTTCAAGTTGGCAGGTTAATATTTGGTTGATTTTGTTAACGTATTTAAAACATGGGGTAACACATGTATGTCCAAAGGTTACAATAAGAAGGTCAAACCACAAAAATTTGAAGTGGAAGATCTCATCCTAAAGGAGAATCCTAAGAATCAACCAAACAGGGAATAGAAAGGAATATTTGAACCTAATTGGCTGGGACCTTATGTTATCACTGCTACTTTTGGGACTGGATCTTATCAACTGGCTACACCTGAGGGAGACATTCTTCCAGACCCTATCAATACTCTAAATTTGAAGTGGTTCTATGCTTGATGTTTGGCTAGTAGATCCTGTACAACAAAAAGTTCTTGCAAAATACCAAAAACATTCAGAAAATTGATCCTGAAGAAATTAAAAAATAGTGGAAAAGGTCCTACAGAAAGGGTATCCTTGGTGAAAACCTGGTAAACAGGCACCTTGATACTACAAAAACATTCAAAAAAGAAAAAATAGAAAAAAATTTGAAAAAGAGAAAAGTGCCTTGATGAGCACCTAGTAAAATAGGCATCTTGGTAGAAAAAAGAAAGAAAAGATCTTGCCAAGTGGTGAAAACCTGGCAATCGGGCATCACTTGTGTTCTGCGCTCCATCTATCGATGCACTACTGATACTAGGCCTTCACAATTTTACCTATGCTCAAATGCTGACTTCATTTTTCCTAAATGACTACCTTATCCTCGCTTGGGATTTGTCTGCATTTACATCTTAGGAATAAGTCATTCTGCACTGGGGGCATCTTTGCTAGTATGGTAGGTTATGGTTGCTAGGTTTCTCTAGGATAGTTTGCCTCATGGACACAATGTTTCTTGATACATGCAAAACAAATGTCACTTTCCAAAACAAGGGTGTCTTTTCAAACATCACATATCCAGACATGACATTTACAATGACAACGTTCCTACAAGGCTATTTTGGATCGCAAACATGAACAGATTATCCTATCAATGCACAGACATGGAACACCATATTGCTTGTATTCCATTTTTCTGATTGATGAATCTTTACTGTGTTTGGCATATGAATAAACAAAGTACTACCTAAACACACAGTTTTTTATTGGTTTGATTATGATTCTTTTATGTCCTGATGATGTTTTCAACTAGGGGCATGTAAGTGGTTATAAATTTTATGTGATTGATTCTCAATTGATGATTTCTTGTCTTCTTAGTTACTCAATGATGTCTATGCAAAGACAAAGAGTCAAAAGGATAGGGGGATCATGTTTTCTTGAATTTCTACATATGGTGATTGTTCCAAATGATCCTATAAATTTCACCTAACTTGGATGTTTATGGTAAGAGTTGCTACTATGGGTGGATAGCCGCATATATCTCGATCTTCATTATGTGTAAACTACGGCGAGGTTGAAGCAATTTCCTTGTCTGTTTTCTGATCCAGATTCTTACTAAGGTATAAGAATCATACTGTACCCAAGGATATGAATTTTCAAGGTCATTGCGGGTCCAATATCTTGCCTTGATCAGAATCTAGTATATTAAAAGGAAGGTGATTATTTTGTTATCCTGGCTTCTGTGCCTTGATGCCTAAAGTCTATTTTTGACATTTTAATAAAACATAGTATTCATATTATCTTAATATCAGTGGGTATTAGTGATGGTTGTACTATCAGGTGGTATCCATTCCAAAAAGTGCCCAATGATGATAAAAATGTTACAATATTTGCATACCAGTGACAACGTCCTACTTGTCTACATATCATTACATTTTTTATAACTTGCATGGAATATAAACAAGAAAAGACATGCATAAAGACTTTTTGTGCTCAAAATGCTTTCTATCTTCTTCTAAAAATCAAGTTAATTACATCATCCATATTACTGATATATCTATCATTGCACATCCATAGCATACATTTTGCATTCATAAAATGAAGCAACAGGAAAATACAAAAATAAAGCATCCATGTATTGCATTTTTACTTTTTCATCCTAAAGTGCATCCATACATCTATTTTTCATAAGGGAAAATCAAAAGAAACATACACTTGAATTTTCACATGAGTATCATTTAAAACATATTTATATCAGTAATCACATCAAGTAAAAAATGATGTCTAAATCTAACTCATCAAGAGACCAAGATATCATCACATGTGCAAAATATATCTACCACATCTATCAAAGCAAAGGGAACTCATGAAACATGTCAGAATTAGGAAGCTACATCATATATATATATATATATATATCACAACATGGTACATATCAAAATATGGAACAATATGTATAAAGAGTATCAGAGTATCAGTGAGGCCAAATGAATCAGATATACATGTATGAATGCCATATACAAAAAAGGGGATATCAATAGGATCTAGATATACAAATATAATCTCAAGATACACATGTCATATAAATGGTACAAAATATCGACTCTGCCCCACCCCCTCTCCCTGATCAGGAGGAGGAGGAGGTGGTACAAAAGGAGCTGCTGGAGGTGGCATAGCCCTCTCTGATTGCTGAGCCAATTGTGAAAAGGAAGGTGCTCTCTATCCCTCTGACACTGCTTCGTGATATAGGGCATAGTAATATGTGGCCCTCTGCCCCTGGTGAACTGTCATCCAAGCATGTGCATCTCTCTCTGCTCTGAGCATCTCGCCCTGTCTATCTCTCTCTTCTCTTAGACGCTTGAGCTATGTATCCCTATCTGCTAATAAGGCATCAACAGTGGTGACCCGGGCCTCTAATGCAGTAATCCTGGCTCAGAGTTGCTCTCTCTCCCACTCACATCTAGAAAGAGGATCTTCGTCTCTACCTATATCGTGATCCTGGGACCTGTCCTATCCTCTATTCGGTGGTCTATCCTATGACCCATGTCATCTTTGTCTCTACTGCTCTCCTATAAGAAATGGACCAGTATCTCTCCGAGGAGCTAAAAATCTAAACCTCTGGCGCCTCCCCTACCCACTTCCATTGGCACCACCTGTATCTATAGCCTCACCACCACCACCCCTATCATCTCCATCATACCCATCATCAGGGGGAGGATGCTTTCCATCTCTACCATCCCTGCCACCATCACAATCTCTATGTCTGCCAGGAGCCCTATCTCTCTATGCTCCTCCCCTACCTCTAACAGGTCAATCATCAGGATCATAATCTAATGGCTCCTCTATGCAAGGAATGATCTCCTCAGGCATAGTGAAATGCGAAAAGGGGTAATGAAGCATCTCAGCAACATATCCGTCAGACACACTTGCATCGGCAACATTAGGACAGAGATCCCAGTCTACTCCCACCATATCACGGATCTCCTAGTGTGTTATCTCATACTGTAACTGTGCACCCCATAATGGTGTCTCATCTCTGGTCTAGGCAGATAGAGTAATTTCCTCTGACTTACCTTGCCAACGACCATACTATCTCAGCACTCTAGCAATCACAAAATTCTCTACAACATATCTGGTCCTGCCTATAAGATATTGCCTTTGACATAGATAGGGTATGTGCCATGCATCTGAGGTCTACTCCTTGCAATCTAAATATGGTCGCCAAACGACCTCTGTCATATCATCAAAAAGGCGGCACCAAAACTCAACCTTGCCTAGATGGGGCTGCTGAATCAGGCCTGCATACATATAAACATACAGCTGCTCTGGTGCCCTCTATCTATCTACAATCGACCGTGTCATAGGGATGTGCTCCCAGGCCTAGATCTGAAGAATAAGGATCCCAACAGTCATACTCCGTGTATAGTGGTATACTATCTCATGAAGCTCACTGTACATATGAGCTAAAATATAGCTGCCCCATGCAAATCACCATCTATGGGTAACCATCTTCTCTACCATATCTACCCAACCAACCATGAATCCATGCTGACCTCTGTCTAGCATCAGGATGCTGCCTACCAGACCTGCTAAGTACATTGATAATCAATCATAATGATCGACCATATAATCCCAAGATAGATATCTCCAGTCGATGGTGTCATCCTGGAAATATCTATGTGCAACACCAATCACCACAGTTGTCATCGACTCAGATCTCACCTCATGCCCGATCATTGGCACCCAAAGTATCCACCAAACATCCTCAAGAGTCATTATGATCTCACCAGTCAGAAAATGAAAGGTGTTGTGCTCTGAGTGCCATCTCTTGACAAGAGAAGTCAACAACCCATGGTTTACCCTGATCTCGGGTAAACCCATCAACGAATGCAATCTGCATCAGATCATGGTAGTCTGCTCATCATCCAACAATAGTCTAGACAATACAAGCACACGACCAGGGTAAGTGTCATGGAATGTGACTACCTCAAACTGGGCTTGTTTTGACAAAAATGACAATGCATCAGTATCCTATCTACAACAAAGGGGCAAACTCCTAATCAGCTAAATAATTCCAAGTTCACAGCATGCAAACAGGTCCAAAAAATTAAATTTCTAAGTCTCCTAACCAGATGCGATTCTAAAATAGAAGGGTGTGATCCAATTTACCAGATACGATACTGGAAATACAGGATGCGATGGAGTTTATAGGGTGTGATCCCTGAAATACGAGATGCGACCCTAAATACTGGGTATGAGCCTAAGAAGACCGGGTATGACACACTGATGAATTTCAACAAAAATAAAGAAAAAAATAATGCAAACAGATGCGATCTAGGGTATCTTGGATGTGACGCAGGAATCCAGAAAAATTGGATGCGATTCAGGAAATACCAGATGCGATATGAGATTTATAGGTTGCGATCTGGAATGCCAGATGCGATTGAAAATTAAAGGGGCTGTAAAAGCTACAAAAATGCATAAAATTGAAATTTGCAAAATTCACAAGGTAGTTTTACCAGCACTTACCAGAGGTGGGTAGTCGGCCGGGTGCTGATGTCGACGACTCATCTTGAAATGATGCTTCCTCATAGGGACTACCATTTTCTCTGTAGAGCTCTCTGAATTACTATGGAGGAAAGTGAAAATGAATAGTGAAATGGTAATTTTTGAGGCTTATATTAGTCTTTTGAACCATTTAGGAGTTCTGAAACTCCTCCTAGGCATTTACAATTACATTTTTGTTCTCTTTTTGATCAATTGAGAACCAAATCGAAGGTGCATAAGATGTTTTCAGCAGCACAGTACCATTCTTACAACAATTTCAAAAATTGCAGATTTGCTTCATTTGTTCCAAGAATCTGTTAGATTGTAAATTTTATCATAAATTTTGGTTTGACATCATTTTTATCCATCTCACCACTCATATTTTCACATAATTAACTTGGTACTCATGTGTTTATTTTTAAAACACACCTTCTTTTCCACTTCTACTCCATTCTTTCTTGTCCTAACCGCTTCCTGCAAGTGATACGTTCTTTCAACTAAGGGATTTTTATTCTTTTCCTTCGATTTCATTCCCAAGGGGGCATGATCACACTATCATCAATTAAATTTTTTCTCGAAACAACATTAAAAATGACTTCATTATCAAACAAACTAGGGCCATAAAAGTTTTCTTGACTAAAGTCAGAACTGTTGATAGAAAGCTTTGGTTCTCATAAGATGGATATCTTGTGTTTCCTCATTTTTTAAAGATTTTTATTAAGCTCCTGGTAGCCTCATACTGACTTTTGGACGAAAACCAAGCTCAGAATTGGTATCTTTAAAATATTTTATTGATCTTTTGACGACAACCAAGTTCAAAATCAATTTCTATTAGTTTAATTCAATCAAGTGTGAGACTGATCTCATCAACATTTCATTCGACAACCAAGAACGAAATTCTCAATATTTCTGAAGTCAAAATCAAAAACTTTATTTGAATCAATGCACTACTCGCACATCAATTTAAAGAGGGAAAAATGTAACTACCTGAATTTGGTCTGTTGCAACTATGGAACTTGTCAGCCATAAGTGTGATCATACCCCCAATTATGTCCAAACGACCATGTTACTGTTACCCATTTTATTTCCCAACTCAATAAAGTGGAGCTGGTTATGTTTTTCAGATAGATTGAAGGGTGCATCCCAGTTGTTAATGGTGTTTTGCAAAAAGAGGAATGTCATGAAGGAATGAATGAAAGATGCAATAGTTTACAACAAATAAGAATCATACAACATTGCAAGTATAATGGAATGATCTTTTTATTCATGAATGCAAATGTGCAATATCCCACACAAGCCGTGGGAATAACTAATAGAATG
>MU223713.1:610969-638558 GCA_018584345.1 Thuja plicata | reverse complement strand
ATTGATACAAAATGCCTAAATCTAGCTCAAATGCTCAAGATGTGTGTGCTTTGCAACTCAAATGCTCATGATTATGCTCCTAGAATCAACAATTTGCTTCTCAAAATGACTAAAATGCTCTCAAAATTCTCAATATGCTCTCAATTGCTCACAAATTGCCTATAATAATGATGCTATGCATTCAAATTTTCTAGGATATGAAATACATACAAAATGGCTTGTATTTATAGCAAATTCCCAAGGGTAGGAGGTAGAGTGAATTGACCATGGGTTAATGCTTGGTTGAGTTTGATCCCTCAAATGGTTTCAAATGGGGGGACCATTTAAATGGTTATCCTCAAAGGGTGGGACAAGAAGACAAGATCCTCAATTCTCATTGGTTGATCAAATTGAGTTGAAAGAAATTAGGATTTATTTAATTAAATTATCCATGTAAGGGTGAATGGGTTGGATTTGATTTTTGATTTAAAACTATACAATTAATTGATTAAAATCAATTATATAATTTGATTGATCCCTTTTAGGCTTGAATTTGATTATTTGATTTAATGATTATTTAATCCTTTGATTTTAATCGATTTTGTCCAATTTGCTTGATAAATGTCCATTTGAATAATTTTGATCCATTTTGATGCATTTTGATGAGATTTAGGTCAATTGGCTGAAATTTGTAGATTTGGATGATTAAGAAACACCTGGTCAATTTTAGGTGTCTACACTTGCATAGTTAACTCTGGATTGATCGGTATACTCTGCTTATTTACTGAGTTTCAGTAAATAATTACATTACTTATCGGTAATCAAGAAAGAATAAGGATTGACAGAGAAAACCGACAGACAGTTAATCATTATTAGTATTTAATAGCATGCATCTTGTAGGGACATAATAATATGAGATTTATTGATTGGTGGTTAAGTTTGAAGGATAAATATTTGAGGCCACTGATTCACCCCCTCTCAGTTATTACTAACAAGAAAGATAAAATGGTTAAGACACTGAAGAAAAATTTGTCAGTAAATGATGATGAATTTGAACAAAAGGATGACAACAAGGGATAGTTACCCTTCAGTGAAGGTAAAAAAGTGAGTGAATCCGAATCTACAGAGTCCAATGCACCACCACCACAAGAAAAGAAACCAAGGACAATGGCTGCATCACAGACAAGGAGTCAAACTGCTAAATCAGACTCACCACTAGTCAAGAAAGGACAGATGAGGACTTACAAAAGGAAGCCTAAAATAGGGAAAACATCAAAACCTAAGAGGAGAAAAAGATTCATCAGAACTAAGGAAGATATAGAAGATACTAAACATGAATAACAACCTGTAAAGAATAAAATTCCTAAAACAATTGATAAAATTGCTGCATCAATAGCCAAATCAGGTGACATATCATATCCTAAGGTTAGACAATGGTTAACTCTAAACCCTGAGATCAGAATAAAATTGAAGATACCATCATTAAGACAATGATTGGATACAAATATGTGCCTATCCAATTTGATAAAATGATGCCACGAGAACTTCTTGACAAAATTTCAGCAAGGTGGTCATACGCACTAAAGGAAGAAAAATAGATAAGGGAAAGATCCCTAGTTTCAATTATACCACCCAAGTCCAAGATGGAAGAAATTTATTAAATGATGAACAAGCATTCATGGAAGTTCTTAAAAAAATTAAGAGCCTACAAAGTACTAGAGGGCAATTTCATTGAGCTTGACAAAGAAAGTGATGATATCTAGAATAAAATCATCAATCCACCTAAGGAGGATTCAAGCCCCGAGCCACAATTAGCTCTTACCGAGGAGCCTCACAATGAAGAAGATCAGACTAAATCAAGCCCAGAACAAATTCTTATAAATGATGGTGAGGATGTTAATGAAGAAGCATTGAAAATAGAAGCTAACAAGGATATGGATACTGTAGATGAAACATTCACCGATAATACTATCATTGATATCATAGAAGATGGTCCTGCAGATAAGGTAAAGAAATATGAAGATTTCACTATTTCCCCATACCAAACTGAGGAACAAGACACAACAACAGATGTTGCTTAAGTAGATATACCAGAACAAAGACCACTATTGATAAAAGCTATCAATATTATCTCGGAGAAGGAGAAATCACCCAACAAGGATGCAAGCATACTCGAGGATAAGGGTGAAGAGGAACCAAAAAATACATCTGATGAGTAGAATAAAGATGGAGATAAAAATATAATAGATGGAGAACAAAAAGAAACATGAGGAAAGAAAAAAGACAAAGGTGAAGAAGAAAAGCAAGGTGATACCACTCCTAAGGATACCGAAGGAGATTCTACAGATAAGGCTAAGGTTGATGTGGAGATGTCCACTCCCAATCGACAGGGAGACACCGAGCAGCAGGATACAGGTAGACATACTCCAAAGCCTTCACCAAGCACATCAGACCAAGCAAAGGAAATTGCTATAGTAATGCATACAGGTCCCTCCACAACTCTATCCAAGAAGAAGAAAAAAAAGAACAAGAATTCAGTTACACTGGAAGAGAAATTATTGAGATACCAGTGTTGGGACAAAAAAATGCAGTAAGGGTTTTTGAAGTACCATGTTAAAATTTTGCAATCTAAAGCCCTATCATCGCTTTTTGTGCCTATTTGCCCAAATAATTTTGAATGTATACCATGCATTTCAAGTGCTCATCACCTTTGTTTTTAATTTTAAAGACATCCCAGGTCATTAAGTTTGAGTTTCAAGTTGTCTTGTGATGTCTTGTTTTGAGCACTTGTGCAAATCTACATTTTTGCCTAAGTGTCAGTTTGTTGTAGCAGACCATGTTTGCATTTTAATATCTTGTTTCCTATTAAGATTCATGGCCCAACCCTTTAAGGATTTTTAAATTGTATATCAAATAAATTGGGTTTCAAAGCTCAATCCATTTCGAGTCTGTTTGATAGGTTTTTCGATCCCTCAAAGTTGGTCTTCCAGAAATGTCGTGTTTCTTAGTTCTGCCCAGAATTCAGAGTAGCCTTGTTTGACCAATTGTAACTTTTGACCTTGTGACCTAATTGAAACAATTCCTTTTTAATTGTATTACAAAGGTCAAATAATCCTTATATCTCTGTCTTTAGGTCATGATGAATCCGTCTGGGTAGTTTTCCAATCTGATTTTGTTTGCATTTTCTATCAATTTGCCAAATAATGAAATGTAGTTTTCCAAGTAGCCTTCTTTGTGGTTTCCCTGTTTGCACCCGGTTCAAGGTCATGAATAATTGAAAGTTTTTTTGCATTCTAGACTTGGAGGTGTACTTCCATAAAGATTTTTGGACCTCGACCAATCCATTTGGTCACTTTCCTAAGCCGTTTCCAAATCAAATTTCTGCTTGTTTCACTATTTCAGATCTCGAATGTTTTTAACAAGCTGACTTTGGTCTTTAATGATAATTTGCCTTTTGAACTTCTGAGAAAGCTAATAATGGATTCATTTTAATTATGTGAGAGTGAATTATTATCCAATATTCTAGATCTTGGGGGTTTCAGTTGGTAAGTTTTCAAAGCTTGTTTCTAAGGTGATTTGTGCAGATTGACAGTGTGGACAAAATCAATATTTCACAAGGCTATATTTGATCAGTGATATTTTTTGGCTCAAATCTTTCTGTGCAATTTCCTCTGGCACATGTTCTCACATGTTGGGATTGAACCTAATTTTTTGATGATGCATTCCTGTGAAGTCATCCAGTCAGTTTTCAAAGCTCATTCAGTAAGCTAGTTGCCAATAATGAAGCCAATTTGCGGAACTGTGAAAGTTGTTTTTAAAAGCCCGCTAGTGTGTTACTTTGTGGATCGATTATGAGATAGTTTATATTGGAAAAGTGAAAGCATTTCTAGAGCCAGTGAAATATTTGAAAGCACATTAAAATCAATCAATTTTAATGACTGGAGTCAATGCAAGAGGATGTTGCGCCCAACATGTGGAAATGGGTTAATGTTTTTAAATCAAAAACATGAAACAAAACCAGTAGCAAGTGCATGGTGTGCCCAGCCATGTAAAGGAAGGATTTTAATGTTTTAAAGAAAAACATTACAGAGGAAGTCCATGCAGCATTGAAAGAGAGAAATGTTTTAAAACATTAAAAAACATACAATTGCAATCAACAAATGTGTATGAGTTGAAATCCACGTTGTTGGAGATTTGATTCTGAAGAGTTGATTGATTGTATGTTTGTCATTGATGACAACATATAATACACAACAGTACTTTTGTATGTACTTATCCATATGATGACATGAAGACTTGCGTGGATAGATACATGTTGACATGTTTACTATGCTATGTTCATACACGCAGACCCAGATATGAAGTTTCAGTAAAGATATGTAATTCTGTTATTGACGGTTATAGTTTTGGAGGAATAACGGTTTAAGGTCGACGTATGTAACATGTTTATTAAGTTGCGCCTATCTTTAGGATATGCATGTGTATATTCATGATGAGTTATGAGTTGTTGATATTAATCTAAATGCGCCAAACGTGTTTCAAGAAGATTGCAATGTTATGGTCAATTTGGTGAAGCCGACTTAGTGAAGTGACGCGTCTATTCAATTTATACTTGCGCGGTTGTAATTATGCTTGCATGCTTAGTAGAGCCAAAAAGGATGTTAAGAAGAGTTGTCCTACAGGACCCATGATCTCATACTTGGTGTATATACTTATAGAAGGTCATTTATGATAAGAAGAGTTGTGAAAGCCAGAGATTAGAAAGGCAGAGCAGAGTGTTAAAGCAGCAGAGATATATTTATCATATGTTGATAATATAGATATTGAAGTTGAAGCTTTCAGAATACAGATAAGATTGTTTTAGTGCTTTACAAGAGGTTAAAGCATCGACACACAAAAGGAACTGATCAAACAAGCAGTGTCACAAACAGTAGTTCATCTTGTTGATACAGTGTGTATCAAATAACCAGAAGGTTGTAGCCTTCACCTCTTGGACAGTGATTCCTCCACCCCTAACAGGGTTATTGTAAAAGAATCCTAACAGGGTCCGACCCTTAACCAGGTCACTATACTACTGCATTGTAATGTACAATTCCTAACAGGGTTGGAAGATCTTTTAACAGGGATCACTATAAACAGTATAGTTCTTTGTGGGTACTAATTCCCACTGGGGTTTTTACAATTTGGTTTCCCCGTAACCAAATTGATGTGTTATCTGTATGTGCATTTACTTTGTATCAATCTGGATTAATAAGTATAAGATAAAGATCAAGTTTCAAATAACTAATTCACCCCCNCAAGTTTCAAATAACTAATTCCCCCCCCCCCCCCCCTCTCAGTTATCTCTGAAGTATTCTAACACACGTTGTATATCTTGGAAGAATTATTTTAAAGTTTCAAAACTTTCCAAGGTAATAAACCAAAATTTGTGAAATAATACCATGGAAAGTCTGCGAAGTGAGTATTGGGGAATGCAAAGGTTTTATTATTTAAAATAAACAATCAATGCAATGCAAATAACACCATGGAAAATATGTGCTGGAATATAATGGAGGATTATGCAACATAAGACATTAAAAATTATGTTTTAGGCAAATACAAAATCAATGTCAGTGGAAGGCTATGCTGGGAGTAGACCAGCAAATTAATTTTAAATATTTTGCAAAGTGCAAATTGCAGTTGCAAAATGGAGGTGCCTACGCCAAAGTGCTTGGAGGAAAATATTGTTTAAAAAATAAAACATTTTAAACATAGAAAATGCAATTTGCAGATGTTCACACTGATTTTGGAGTGAGTTTAAAATATTTTAATACAAATGCCTTTGAAAGCAAATAACCAAAAGTCCGCGTTGACTGAAAAGAGAGCAACATGCTGGGCCCAGCCATGCAGGAGAGATTTTTTAAAGTTTTTAGTTAAAAATTGTAAAATGTCAATCCACAGCAAGGAAGCCCCAGCCATATGGAGGAGAATGGAGGGTTTTATCAGCAAGAAAATGTTTCCATGGGTGAGCAACATCTACTGGAAACATTCAGAAGCTTGAAAATGAGCAAAAGCATTTAACCCACATGCATGGGGTTTTGAAATTTTTTAGTGTTTATATACTAAAAAACTCACTTGATATTTTGAAGAAAGAACCAAGAGGCCATTTGGTGGGCCTCTTGGCTGGATGGACTAAGTGCATGGTGGGCCTCATAATTTTGGGCGCCGAATTTCAAATGCTTTAAAAACTCTAAAGGGATTTAATCTCACATGGCTCTTGCAAGGAAAATTTGAGATGTTTAAATGAAACAAGACAAACATAAGTAAATGTGAAGAAGAGTAGGAGGCTCTCTTCATGCACATGTGTAGGCAACCTGTACATTGGGATGAGTTCCCGGAGGATAGTTGGTGGTGCACTAGGAAGCGTACCCAAGCGACCAGGAAGAAATTTTGTAGATAACTGACGTAGAGAGTGACAACACAGGTTGGACATGTGGCAGCTAGTCGTGAAGTTGAGAGATGGAGAGAAGATAACCGCTAAGATTCAGATACTTAGAGACTAACTGTCACGCATTCGCGAGATGCTAAGTCAGACCACTGAGACTCAACGACTAACCACTAGAGGTTTTCTCCAAATCTCCAGAGTTAACCATGGTTAGTGGAAGAGTCAAGAGACTTAGAGTTGCATTGTGCAAAGTAACTGTGGTTAAGGCATGGTTAATGGTCGAGTTAAGATTAGTGTGTCTCCAAGCCTCCAGATGAGCAGGAGTTAAAGGTGAGTTAAGAAGACTAGTTGGAGCATCAAATCAGAGCGCACCACATGTCAAATTCTAGTGAGTTGTGAGAAAAATCTGAATAAAGGGTAATTAAAATACAAAATTGAAATATTAAAGTGAAAAATCATTTCAATTCAATAGTCAAACTATTGAATATAAATTCAAATATTTTAAATTGTTCAAAAATATGCACAGAGACAAAGTTTGATTAATGTTTCAAGGGGTAATTTTTATCCAAAATATGAAGTATCATATATGACTAGAAAGGTTTCAGAATGAGAATTCTAATTTTGCAGACCATTTGAGTCCAGATCATATCAAATTTTTGCAGTTGTAGATTGAAGCAGTTGCAGATATTTTCAGGGACAGACAAGTATCAATGACTAGATTGTTTTTTCTTTGTCCTATATCTGGTTGTTTCTCCATTGTAAATGTGATGTTGAAAATATATGTTGTTGGGCAGTATTCAGGCTTTTGAGTCTTATTTTCTATGTTTCTTTGTCTTGTAAATGTACAAATTCAGATGAATTTTAATGAGAATGATGGAATCCCTGTTCATTTCTTGTCTGATGTCTTTTTATGTATAGTCTTGATTATGTATATTAACTTGTAAGGTATGTTAATGTACCAGTTATAAGGTAGTTGTGGGTTTGAATTTGAGTTTATATCAAGGAGAGAGTAAGTCTTTTTTTCAAATTCTAAGAATTCTAGGTTTGCATATGAATTTGATGTCCAGGTATTGAAATATGAAGAATGGCTTGCAAGGCGTTTCATTCAGGTTTTTGAGTTTGGAGTTACAATTTTCTGGGAATGCACATTTGTTTGACTCTGTTGCCCAATAGATAAGGCACTGGTCTCTTTTTGGTCCTGCAGTTTCTTCATCAAATCAATTATTCAAATCACTTTTAAATTTTTGTATGAGAGCTTGAATGTCTATGTCTTGCATTCTGTGAATGTAAGGGTACATGTTAGTTTCTTTAAATAAGAAATCCACGGGTTAGCCTACCTGAGTCTAGAACTCGAAGAGAAGAAGGATTTCATCCTTGTTACTTTGACCATTTCCCTAATTCTTAGTAGATCATACAGGTGGGATCCTGTATAAGACTGGTTGAGTTGAACTCCCATGTTTTATAAGTTTGAGAACTATCCATGGTCGCATCTGCATAATGAGGTTTAGCTAGTGAGTTATATGTGTGTAGATTTTAGCTTGTTTTAGGTGTACCCTCCTGAGTGTGTGGAGCTTGAAGTAGAAGGAGGATCAAATCCTCATCAATTAGTCTTTTCTTTCCCTTGAGTTTGCAGGAATGAGCTAACTCTTGTGAGCTGGACAAAAATCCCCAAGTCTAGTTTGTATTGTCGCTTTTAGAACTAAGGGATACAAGAAAAAGCGCTAACAAAATGATGACTCTACTGGGGATAAATATTACAGTCTTGTAAAATTTTCAAAAAATCCCTGGTGTTATTTTTAAAAGTTAAATAAAATTTCAGTTGAGTTCGCCCATCTAAGTTGCACTAACAAAATGGCGACTCTATTGGGGAGAAGTGGATGTTTGTAAAGTTTGTAATGACTAATTGTTTACTTTCCATTTATAGACTAGTTTGTGAAGTTTAATCCCATACATGTTGTGGGTGGCGACTCTGTTTGAATTTGGATAATCCTCATTGTTTTGTGCCAGTGTAATTTGTGATTATCAGTTGTTATTTGATGTCTAAGATTAGCAAGTTTAATATGTTTGTTTCCTTGCTTAGCTAAATCAATATTCAAATTTGATTAAGAAAGAAATTCAGAAAAGGAATCTAAATTATTTTTTTTCAGATCTCTGTGAGAAAATAGCCTAGAAGTGCTTTTATTTGCATCAATTTGAAAAGGGACTATGTGACTTTGCTGGTTGGAATGAGTTTCCAGAATTAAAAGTGATTTCCAAATAGCTTTGTTGTTTGAAAATTTTTCTCTGGAAGGAGGTGGCAACTCTACAAAAGAAGAACCAGATGGAATTCCAAGAAAGGCTTTAGATCTGCCTTGTATCCGGTAAAGAAGAAGAAAGAGCAACAGCTACAAATATTATCCAGGTAATCCTTATTTTTTATAATAAATAAAAGTCCTTTAATAGGTGAGAAAAGCACTAAGAAAAAGGGAAAAATAGCTTTGTAGTTTGTCATACAATCTTATTGAAGTTTTAGTTTCAAGAAATCAGAAATATGTTGTAGTTCCATGAAGTTAATGGTTGCATGAAGTCAGATAGAAATCTTTGTGATAGAGTATGATGTGTTGATTAAATAAGTGGTTAAAATGGAAATTCTAGCATTCATGGGTCAAGATATATTTTCTACATCTGAATTCTATGAGAAAGATCTTGAAAATTCTAATAGAGAAAAGGATATCTCATTGATAAGTCAAAAGATCCAACAACAATGCATGTTGATTTTAAGATGTAAGATTGGAAAGAGAAAGGAAGAGTCAGCACTATTGTTTTATGAGAAGTTTAGTGAAGCTTATAATGAGCTTCCAATGGGTGTTGATTTTCAAAAGTCCACATATGTTGAAATGTTCCTAGAGCTTAGTATGCCTGAATTAGTCAGTTGGTCCGCATCTCTTAGAGAAGCGATAGAACATACCATCGAATGGATAGATTCGATTGAGAAATCAGAATCTGAAAATACTGAGGATGATGAATATGAATCTAGTTATGTAGATGATGCTGAGTCTACTTATGTTGAAAGTGTTGATTATGATGCTGATAATGAAATCCATAAACAACAAAAAGATGAAGATGATTTTGTAATTTAAAATGATTCCATTGAGTTTATATATTTTTCCTTCTTTCAGCATAACAATGCAGATTTCTCATCTCAGTTTGAAGAAGTTTTGTGCAAATAACAAGAGCATAATTATGATGCAGACGTCAATTGTTGTAGTGATTCATTTGCAGAAAATGATGTGAGAAAATAAATCTCACTCCTTGTTTCCAATGTGGAAAATGTTTACAGCATCGAACAAGAAACCAAAGAAGGTGAAAATCAGGTCCAATGTCCACTAAGCAGTGAGCAAATTTTAGAACTCCTAGATGCTGATTTTCAGAGGTATGCGCATACATTTGATTCTAGAGTTTCATGCCTGACAGATATATGTTTTGATAAAGAGAGTATTAGCGATGACATCGAATGTGAAAAATATGTTGAGTCTCCTTCTCCTATTTTTGAAGTTCATGACATGCAAGTTAAGAGTACATATGATTGTGATGAGTTTGTTACTGTCATATATGATGAGTATGACGATTTATGTTTTGGTGTGGATTCAATTTTTCACAAACATAGTGTCTGTATTTCTTGTTCACATCATGATCTTGAAGATAGTAATAAGTCTGAAAGTGTTTTCTCAGATTTGCAAATAATAGTAGAGCCGTTGATTGACAATACGTGTTCACAAGATGCTGATAGGAGTTGTGATCAACAAGATGTCTTTGATTTTGTGCAGTCATATTTTTGTTTAGAGATATTCTATTTTAGTTTGCAAACTGATGTAAAAGAAGCTTGTCTTATGGTGCAAACTAATGTTCAAGATGCGAATGTTTCCAGCCATGAAAGTGAGTTGGAATGTTTCTTTTTTCAGTAAATAAGTGATAAAGGAAGGTGTGATATCTCGATGTCACACTATGATCAGAATGCACAACAGTTTAATGACTTTATTTTTCCAAGTAATGATAAGTTTGCTGATTGTTTTTGGTTTGATGTGCTGAAGATGAATTGGCAGTGTTTTTTATCAGACACTTGGAAGCATGAGTTTCAGTTTACCTTAGATTTTTGGAGATGAAAATCAGATGTTTGATAGAGGTAAGAGCTAAAGTCAATTTTGGGGCTTTGAGCCTTTGTAAATAAGCTTCGTGTTTGTACAATTTCTTTCTTTTCCTTTAGTTGTGTGTCATCCTTGCTTTCAATAAAGGGGTCCTAGTTTTTTGAGAAGAGAGAGAAAGTGAAAAGAAATTTTGATTTGTTTTTGGGGTGGTCTGCTTCTACCCATGAGATTCTAAAGTCCTCTGCATGCTCACATGGGGCATGCGTCCACAATCAGAGCCAATGTTGGGACTAAAAAATGCAGTAAGGGTTTTTGAAGTACCATGTTAAAATTTTGTAATTTGAAGCCCTATGATTGCTTTTTGTGCCTATTTGCCCAAATAAGTTTGAATGTCTACCATGCATGTCAAGTGCTCATCACATTTGTTTTGACTTTTGAAGACATCCTAGGTCGTTAAGTTCAAGTTTCAATTTGTCTCGTTGATTGAAAAGAGAGCAGCATGATGTGCCCAGCCATGGAGGAGAGATTTTTTAATGTTTTTAGTTAAAAATTGCAAAATGTGAATCCACAGCAAGTGGCGCCCAGCCATATGGAGGAGAATGAAGGGTTTTATTAGCAAGAAAATGTTGCAATGGGTGAGCAGCATCTATTGGAAACCTTCAAAAGCTTGAAAATGAGCAAAAGCATTTATCCCACATGCATGGGGTTTTGAATTTTTTTAGTGTTTATATACCAAAACACTCGCTTGATAGTTTGAAGAAAGAACCAAGAGGCCATTTTGTGGGCCTCTTAGTTGGATGGACTAAGTGTGCAGTGGGCCCAATAATTTTGGGTGCTGAATTTCAAATGCTTTAAAAACTCTAAAGGGATTTAATCCCACATTGCTCCTGCAAGGCAAATTTGAGATGTTTAAATGAAAAAAGGTAAACATAAGTAAATGTGAAGAAGAGAAGGAGGCTCTCTTTACATGCTTGTGTAGGTGACCTGTGCATTGGGATGTGTTCCTAGAGGATAATTGGTAGTGCATTGGGAAGCATGCGCAAGGGACCAGGAAGAAATTTTGTAGACAGGTGGCGCCGAGGGTGATGAGGCGGATTGGACAGGTGGCGGCTAGTCACGAAGTGAGGAGATGAAGAGCAGATAACTGCCAAGATTCAGAGACTTAGAGACTAACCATCATGCAGTCACGAGATGCTAAGTCAGGCCGTCGAGACTCAGCGACTAACCACTAGAGGTTGTCTCCAAATATCCAAAGTTAACCGTGGTTAGTGGAAGAATCAAGATACTTAGAGACTGCATTGTGCAAAGTAACTGCAGTTAAGGCATGGTTAATGGTCAAGTTAAGCTTAGTGTGTCTCCAAGTTTCCATATTTGACCATGGTTAGCATAATTCATCAGAGATCTAGAGACTGCTTAGTCTCCAAGTCTCTAGATAAGAAAGAGTTAAAGGCGAGTTAAGGAGACTAGTTGGAGCATTAAATCAGAGTGCGCCACATGTCAAATTCTGGTGAGTTGTGAGAAAAATCTGCATAAAGGGTAATTAAAATGCAAAATTGAAATATTAAAGTGAAAAATCATTTCAATTCAATAGTCAAACTATTGAATATAAATTCAAATATTTCAAATTGTTCAAAAATATGCACAGAGACAAAGTTTGATTATTGTTTTAGGGGGTATTTTTTGTCCAAAATATGAAGTATCATATATCACTAAAAAGGTCTCGGAATGAGGATTCTGAGTTTGCAGACCATTTGAGTATAGATCATATCATATTTTTGCAGTTGAAGATTGAAGTAGTTGCAGATATTTTGGGGGACAGACAAGTGTCGGTGACTGGATTGTTTTTCCTTTCTGCTATATCTGGTTTTTTCTCCATTGTAAATGGGATGTTGAAAATTTATGCTGCTGGGCCGTATTCAAGCTTTTGAGTCTTATTTTATGTGTTTCTTTGTCTTACAAATGTAGAGATTTAGATGAATTTTAATGAGAACGACGGAATCCCTGTTCAGTTCTTGTCTGATGTATTTGTATGTATTGTCTTGATTCTTGTATATTAACTTGTAAGGCATGTAAATGTACCAATTATAAGGTAGTTGTGGGTTTGAATTTGAGTTTCTTTCAAGGAGAGAGTAAGTCTTGTTTTCAAATTCTAAGAATTCTAGGTTTGCATATGAATTTGATGTCCAGGTATTGAAATGAGAAGAATGACTTACAAGGCATTTCATTCGGGTTTTTGAGTTTGGAGTTAGGGTTTTCTGGGAATGCACATTTGTTTGACTCTATTTCCCAATAGATAAGGCACTAGTCTCTTTCTTTTCCTACAATTTCTTCATCAAATCAATTATTCAAATCACTTTTAAATTTTTGTATGAGAGCTTGAATGTCTATGTCTTGCATTCTGTGAATGTAAGGGTGCATGTTAGTTTCTTTAAATAAGAAATCCATGGGTTAGCCTGCCTAAGTCTAGAAATCGAAGAGAAGAAGTATTTTATTCTTGTTACTTTGACGATTTCCCTTGTTCTTAGTAGATCATATAGGTGGGATCCTGTATAAGACTGGTTGAGTTGAACTCCCATGTTTTATAAGTTTGAGAACTATCCACGGTCGCATCTGCATAATGAGGTTTAGTTAGTGAGTTATATGTATGTAGATTTTAGCTTGTTTTAGGTGTACCCGTCTAAGTGTGTGGATCTCGACACAGAAGGAGGATAAAATCCTCATCAATTAGTCTTTTCTTGCCCCTCAGTTTGAAGGAATGAGATGACTCTTGTGAGTTGGACAAAAATCCCCAGGTCTGGTTTGCATTGTCGGTTTTAGAACTAAGGGATACAAGAAAAAGCACTAACAACCAGCCTGTGATCCAAGGACATTGGATCCAAAGGCACTTACAAACTATGCAGAACTTTGTCTAAGAAAATATATCAAAGATAAGCTTAAGAAGGAGACAAAGGATACTTAGGTACTTGAGACAACAAGGGATATTCTTCAACAGATAGTACCTGATACAAACATTGATCAAAATGCATCTATCATTGATCAATTAGCCATTCTTACCGATGCAATCCAATCACAGAATGTGGATGCAGAAAAGGCAATTGAAGAATGAGTATATCAAAAGTATCAATATAAATTGATAGAGAAAATCAGCCAAGAAGTGGTCGAGAACAAAGTAAAGTTGTTTGAACAAGTAAATGAATTAGAACCAATCATTTCAGAAGTAATCACCTTAGTTCAAAAGTTAAACACATTAGATAAATTCACTAAGGAGAATAGTCAAAAGATTGCAAAAATAGATGCGGATCTTACTTCTAGTGCTCAAAGTCTCTCAACAACTGACAATGCAATACAATTGCATTATGCAAAGGTAATGGAAGAAAATAAGTTGAGACTTCAGATTCAAGAGGCAGAATCAAAATGCAGGGATGAGGTAGCCAATATACAGGCTCTACTATTACCCAATCTTACACTACTGCAACAACATATGACAACGACAAGATAATTGCTTGCCACCCTAGAGATGTTTGTCACCAACAACATCTATGATATGCACACAAGGATCACATTGGAGCACATGGCTTTAGAACACCTTCAAGAAAAATAGGAGAAGATGATGGAGGACATGAACAACTCTCATTCCCACATTTTTTACTAGATGTAACTAATTACACCTTTTCCCTTACTATCAAAAAAGGGGGAAAATGATATGAAAAATGAAGAAAATTTGAAAAGGGAGAATAGTATAAGGCAAGTGTACATACATATACTTATACTATACCGACATATACATCGGGGGAGTCATAATGACAAGGTGAACACATGGTGTACATTACTAAATATTTTGGTATTTGCACATATCAGTTTTTATACTTATGTCAAAGGGGGAGATTGAAGACATATTTTTGCCATTAGTATGAAAGGAAAAATAGTTTGAACCATCGGTAACACCAACATCAAAAGTAAGGTTTAGTGAAACCCGGTGTACAAGTTCATAAGGGAACCTAATAACACAGTTCACTAGTGCAATCCGAAAATGTTACAAAGTGGAATCCGATAGAGAAACCTGATAAGAAGATTACAGTGCAACCTGACAGAACAGATACCAGAGGAACCCGACAAACTATAGAGCAACCCGAGCACCAGTCTACTGAGAAATAGTTAGAATTTTGAGAAATGTGGATCTGACTTCCACGTCAGATAAAACACTTGTGTTTTATATTTATCTTTAAATCTATTTCTTGAGGGATAAGAAATGTAATTGTAATTGTTTTAATTAGTGTAACTGATTAGAAACATGCAAACTAGGAGATCAAGGTCAAGTTGTAAACCTTCGATCATAGAGTTATCATTGTAATACGTGAAACTCATTTTAGGTCAAACTCATTGTATAAATAGATATGTAATCAATCAGAACAGGTGTGTGATGATGATTGTAGACGAGAAGCACATCTATGGATCAGATAGAGTTTTATGCAGAAGAACAACAAAAGATGAAATAGGTTATCAAGAACCAAATTCAAGGCTACCAATCAGAACAAAGGTATTGATCAATCACTATAGGTGATAAATATACATGTAATATTTATTGGATCTGTAATTAGAAATTATAGATTGCATATACTCGGGTCAATGAATATTTTTTACTACATTCTAACAAGTGTAGAAAATAGAAGAAATCCTTGAGAAAGGTGGATTTAACAATCCTTTGTAAATCTCTTAACCGAGTGCACACTAAACAGCGTTGCTAAAGCTCTTAATAGAGTAGACCTTAACCAGTCTCTACATGATACTCCTAATAGGGTAGATCATCAAAAGTGATCAAAATTGTAAGCCTTAACCGACCCCTTCCATTTTGCAGATAGTGAAGCTTTGTGGGTTTCATCCCCACCACAATTTTTACCTTATAATAGGGGTTTTCTGCATTACCAAATATTGTGTCATGCGTCATTAGATTTTATGAATGTGTTACATGCTAATTGAGTTTATGATTTGATATAACATACAAAAAGATAGAATACCATATATGGATGGCAATACAATTGATTACTAAAAGGATTAAGGTTAAGTGATAAAAGTTTTAAGGGTATTGATTCACCCCTCCCCTCTCAGTACACACCATTCCATAACTTCCAACACATTTTGTATGGATGGTTGCATGGAGGAGAAACAATGGATATAATTCTCAACTTGGGTATATGAAGAGATGGGAGATTCATGAGGCTTTGTGTATTGGGGTTTGTCTTGAATTATAGGAGATGGAGGTGGATGCATGACATGATAATATTACACCTTTTTTTTTGTGTGCTTGCGGATATATTATTCTTTACAAATAGTCCTTGGATAACTTTTATCAAGAAAGGACTTGGAGGATTGGGATGATGTACATTTATAGGATTTAGATGGAGGGATTTGGGATTTTGGATGATTAGGATTATATGTAGCTTTAGAATTATTGCATAGAGGATTATGATTATAGATTCGAGGATTAAGATTATATCTTAGAGGTTTAAGATTATAGCATGGAGGACTGAAATTATATGGAGTATTTGTTATGAAAATTAAAAGTGCAAAATATTAGAGAGAAGAACAACATATAACACATAGATTTACATGAAAAAACCTAGTAAAATTATACTAGGACAAAATCCATGGACAAATATCTTTTAATATTATTTCTCAGGAATTTTCATAGTTACAACAATCTCCAAAATGCACTTCAAAACATGACTTATAATTGCATATATCAACTTATTTTTAGAGTCCTAATTGAATACAACTTACTAAATTTAGTAAGCATGAATCGTATAATGACATGTTTAATAACACATGTCAAAATTATTCTTTAGGATAATTCACCAAAAAAAATTACTGTTTATAGTAAGTCTCCTAACAAAACTTGCTATTTATAGTAAGTCTCATTAAAATTTGCGCCTTCAGCAGGACACCTGATAGCATGGGCATCTAACAACTAGAACCTAGCAACACACTAGAGGGAGGGCCATGATGACCCAACAAAAACTAATGGGAAGGCCATGATGACTCAACCACAACTAGTGGGAGGTCCATGATGACTCAAAAACAACTAGTGGGAATCCATGATGACTTCACATTCCAATAGTATTAGGATTTGGGAATGGAGGATTAAAATTATGGATAAGGATTAGAGGAATATGATTGTATATTGGGGTATTATAATTAATGATTACATGATTAGGACAATAAACAAGATTATAGGTTGGGGAATTATGATTATAGATTATGTGATCAAGATTAAGGATTGGGGGATTTTAGGATAAGGGTTATAAAATATTTGTGGAGGTGATGGAGAGGTTTTGTACAAGGCTAGTAGGTGAGGGATAAGAGAGAGGCATGGATGGGGGATATGATGGATTTCCCTTGAAAAATTAGGATGAGTGTGATCAATAGGCATAGGTGTGGATCTCTAATAGGATAGTTTGTGCTAATTGTTCCTTTGAAAAAACATATTTGATTATGAATGTGTAAGTTGTGGAAGATTGGAGAAAGCTTAGTAGCAATATGACATCAAGGTCCAAAATCTTACTAGCTAGCAATAATCATCATCAACATCATTAGATCATCATCAATATAATTGGGGTTTCCATTAATCATACTTTTCTTCTTGTTGGGGGGAGGTATGAATTTATGTTCTCAGATTGGATGAGCATGGATTAAAGGGGATTATAAGATATTGGATTGGATGATATGGTTTGAGGAAAAAGGTTAAGCATAGAAACTTTAAGTTCCGTAATCATTTAGTTGTGCCAAACCATGATGCTTGTTTTTATTTATGGAATAGGATGAGGTGATTTCATGGATGAGGATTGGATTAGATATTGATGAGATTTGAAAGATTATGGATTATAGGTTCTTAGGGATCAAAATTCAAGATGTTAAAATTATTTAATTTGATGGATGATGATTCTCTAGATTCTTAATATAGTCTAACATTCTTAGCTAAGAGTTTATTGGATATTATTTCTACTTAAATAAGGAAAAGTGCCTAACTAGGAACTGATGAGATTCGATAACTATACTTATGATAGACTAACATTATTAAGAAAGATTGGATTAAGGATGGGATCAACTTAAGGTCATGATTTTTTATGGAAATTTTGGGTTTGAAATGGATGATAGTGGATTAGGGGTAGGATTCTTAAGAGAAGTATTTTAATGATGAAGAGAGGATCTATGGAATTAATTCCTTAACTAAAATTTAATATTGAAAAGATGATTTTTTATTAAGTATTGGGGACTGGATACCTTTTTGAGATAGATAGATGCATAATGGAAGGAGTTTCGATGAGGGGTGGATGGATTATATTAAGATTTGGTTGGAATGGGATTATGTTGAGAAGGGTATTGGGTTAAGATGATGATGAAGGATGGAGATTCAGGATGATGATTCACATACCTTGGATGCACTTTTGGTAGATAGAGTGTTGTGGTATGAATGTTATTGTTGTATGATACTATTTTTGTTCTCCACAAATTTACAATTTCTCTTATAGATCAATTAATGAAGTTAAAAATAACATCTCACAAGTTGAGGTAATGTAGTGCCATGTTTAAGAAAATTTATCCTAGATTAACATGTGCATTAAACTAGGTCAATCCTTCTTCCATATAGCATTAGAGATGTGAGTGGCCTGGCTTGACCTCTACAATGAAGAACCTAGCTATCCTAGACCCACACCTTACCTTTATTGATTGCATGTGATTAGGATTAGTTGTGTGTGGGTGGGTGAACCCACAATAGTGGGTTACACTTTTTTGGAGGAAGGAATTCACCCCAAAAAGTGCGATTGAAGAAAAATTAAAAGCCACTTTCGATCGGAATTGATAAATACTTTTGATCGTAAGTGAGTGTGGTACTTTCAATCATAAGTTACTTTTGATCGAAAGTAAGTCAGTACTTTTGATCGAAAGTCATTTATGGTTTTAGTTTGGTGGGGTTTTTAACCCACTGAAATAGTCATTTTCACTGTTTCGGCTGGGTTGAAATTAGCGTAAGGGGGCTTCCAAAATTTTGAACGTCATTTTCAACAGGTATTTTATATTTATATTTGCATTTTTTTTATTGTTTTTAATATATATACATTTATATATGTATATATGTGTATATATATGCATATATATGTACATATGTGTATATATATGTATATATGTTTATATATATGCATATATATGTATATATATGTGTATATATATGTATGTATATATATGTATGTATATATGCATGTATATGTGTATGTATGTGCACATATATGTATATGCACATGTATATGTGTATATATGCATATATATGTATATATATGCATGTATATGTATATACGTATCATGTATGTGTGTGTGTGTATATATATATATATTAATGTACATATAATATATATGTATGTAATGATGACATATAACTGATTGAATGTTTGAAGATGTTAAGTTGATCACCAAAATGCAGAAAGATAATGCAAGACATTAAATTAGTTAATGGATTGTATTGTCATTGATGTCAACTTGATATAATCTAATTGGTTATATAGAAAGTGTCAAAGACTTTAGAGAATCAGAAAGATAAAGATTATGCATTCAGTAATGCATAAAAGATCAGCATTCACTAAGTGACAACAAACACAAATGTGCAGTGCACCCCGATGGACAGAGAAACCTAAAAGAAAAGTCACAGTGATGCCTGAGCAAGAAACCCGAAAAGAATTACCAACCAGAAGAATCAAAAGGATTATCGATGAGTAGAACTTCACAGTGATGCCCGACAGACAGACAACCCCAATGCAGATGCCCGAGTAGAACTGAAGTGTTGACCAAAGCTATCAAAGAGTTAAACATTGAAAATAACTGAAGTTCAAAAATGACAAAATACTTAGCTGGAAAGAGCTAAAGATAGATTTAATTGGTTGTTAACATTGTTTTCATCAATAATTTAAAATCAGAGATAAGTAAAAGATTTAAAGTTGTTTTATTCCAGTTGTCAAGGAGAAATCTATGGGATAAAATTGAAGTAAAGTTTTAAAGCAAGATTGGCTAAGCTTGTAGATCACGCCAAGAAAAAAAATAAAGAAGTGAGAAAAGGTGATATCATGTCTATAAAGAGACAACCTAATTCATTATGAATTAGGGGAGTGAATAGAGAAAAAGGATGTTGGAGAGAAACTGATGAAGAACAACTTCATACAGTCATGATCAATCAAGCAGAAAGAAGTGGAGCAAAGGTACTAAAAAGATACATTGATCAAAAAGGTATTATGAGCTTACAATAGATTTGAAAATCTGCAAAGTATAGTTGTATTTGTGAACATATCATTTACTGTTTCAGTTTAACCATTGGATCAGAAAGTCTTTTTAACCGAGCAGGACTTAACAATTCTTTCTATATTGAGATACATCCCAAGGAGTATCAAAAAGTTTGATCATGAAGATAGCATGAGATGCCAGATACCATTTGACAAACTAGGGTTTGGTCATAGAAGGTAGCATAGAGATGCCAGATATCAAGTGAAAACTATTCTATTTAAACCCTCTAACAAGGTCACACCTAACAGTGTGTTTGTAACCTTTAACAAGGTTGGCTCTTCACTGAGCTCACTTTAGAAGAGTGAAAATTTTGGGTTACCGGTCCCAAGTGGTTTTTCCCTTAACAAGGTTTCCACACTAAAAATCCATGTGTCAATTTTTTTATGAGTCATTACTTTAGTGTTTTACATTACACATAACTAATTCTGGATTGATCGGTATATACTAAGCAATTTACTATTTTTCGGTAAATAAAAGACTGCTAATCAGTAAATAGTAAGAATACGGTTTAATAGTGGACTCCAAGAAAGTAGTTGTTTGTTAAGATTTTTTGAAGGCATTCATCTTGTAGGAATTAAGCTAACTAGAGGCTTAATATTGTGGTACTAAGTTTTGGGGTTGATTTATTAAAGTATTTTGAGGCCACTGATTCACCCCCCCCGCCTCTTAGGTATTCTAACAATTGGTATCAAAGCTTGTGTGCTTAGAAAGGGAGTTTAACACCTCAAGCAGAAGATCACAAGATGAACAAACGAGATGTCCCTAAGTTGAATAAAGAAAACTTTGCATCATGGCAAAGAATAATAAGACTCCACCTATCAGGTATTGGTAATGATGTTACTCAACACTTAGATACTGAATATGTGTTGCCTACAGGACCTCACACACTTGAGCAATTAAGAGAAAATCATGAGCATAATTGCATGATGACAAAACTTGCTTCCTCACTCTCTAATGCTGAGTTTGAAGATATCAAAACATGCACCTCTACAAAGAAATTATGGGATAAATTGAAGCTGGTACATGGAGGAGATGATAATGTACTAAGAGCCAAGGCAGAAAGCCTAAGAGGGAGGTTTGATGACCTAAGGATGAAAGGATAAAATTTCACTGAGTATAGCTGCAGAATTAAAGAGGTAGTCAATGCTATTCGAGGAGCTAGAGGTGTACTTGAAGAAGAGACAGTGGTAAGTAAAATCCTAAGAACCTTACTACTTGTATATTCTATTAGAGTATTTTCTATATAATAAATGAGAGCAGTTGAAAACAATAATGTTACTCTAGATAGTCTGATTGGTAGACTGATTTCATTTGAGATGAATAACTTTGATAATAGTGTCTTACCATCTACAAAATCTACATTCAAATCTTATTTTAAATTAAGTCAAGTTGAAAAACACTATGAGGAATGATAGTGAAAGTGATAGTGATGACCAAGGACTTGATGAGATTGAAGCACTAATGGCAAGAATATTGCAGAGAGGCAAAGGTAGCTACAAAGGTAAATTACCACTTGTATGATTTAATTGTAAAGAGGTTGGACACTTTGTTGCAAGATGTCCTAACAGAAGAAAAGATGACAGAAGTAATGACAGAACATATGAAACGAAGTTTGACCGAGATGATAACAGAGATTACCGAAACAACTGACAATCTGAAAGAAGAGATACCTGAGACTAAAAGGACAAAGGGAAGAAAGCTTGTTAACTAGCTGAGAACAGAGATGGAGATACTGACACCGAATCTAATGAAGACATTGATATGGTATTTACAGCCATGAAGGATGATTCAGATGAAGAAGAAGAAAGGTATGTAGAGACTACACTCATATCTAAGGTTAGTAAGAATGATGTTAGGATCATAGATAGTGGCTGCACTCACCACATGACCGGTGATAAACAAAAGTTTGAAATTGAATACTATAATGGTGGATCAGTAAGAATGGGTAATGACACACCTTGTCTAGTTGAAGGTAAAGGAACCATAATGTTGAATAACCTAATCAAATATTAAAATGCTTACTGGGTAAAAGGACTTAATTATAATCTGTTGAGTGTGTCACAATTGAATAACATAGGTCACTGAGTAGCATTTGAGAATAAAAAGGCAAATATCTTTAATGAATCAGGAAGGTTGATCAGAACTGGTGAACAAACAAAAGGTAACCTTTTCTATCTTGATGACATTAACACCACCTGTTTAATGGCTAGAAATGAAGACATATGGTTGTGGCATAAGAGATTGTGTCATGTGAATTTTGACAACATGATAAAGATAAGCAATAAAATAAAAGTAAGAGGCTTACCAAGCATGTCAAAGCCCGAACATATCATGTGCGAGAATTGTCAAAAAGGTAAGATGACAAAGTATAGTTTCAAGAATAAATCCCATACATCTAATGTTATTCTAGAATTTTTCCATACTGATCTATGTGGACCCATGAGGACAAAGAGATACTATGGAAATAGGTATTTCATTCTATTCCTAGATGATTATTCTAGAATGATGATAGTTATGTTCTTAAAAGATAAATCATAATCATTAAAGATGTTTAAATGGTATAAGGCTATGGTAGAAAACAAAGTGGTAAGGAATTGAAATGCTTAAGATCATATAGAGGACGGGAATTTATTTTTGATGAACTCGCTAACTATTGTAATGAGCATGGAATTAAAAGACAAGTTTTTGCACCAAGAACACCACAGAAAAATGGAATTGCTAAAAGGAGAAACAAATCCATTGTTGATTGTGCAAGAATGCTGATGATTGAGAAAAGAATCACTCAAACTTTCTAGAGGGAAGCTGTCAGTACTGCTGTCTACACATTTAACAGAGTACAATTAAAGAAGGACACAAAGAAGACACCCTATGAGCTTTGGTATGGTTTCACACCCAATGTAAGTTACTTCAAAATCTTTGGTAGTCAATTTTATATTTTGAAAGATGTCATAAATGGAAAGCTTGACTCCAAAAGTGAAGAAGGTGTCTTTCTAGGGTATTCCACCAAAAGCAAGGATTATAAATGTCTTAACAAGTCCTCTAACAAAATCATTTAAAGTGAAAATGTAAGAGTAGATGAATTTGTAGAGAAGAATGATAAGGAAAGCAGAAAAGAACTAGAAGACTACAACAAGTTTGTTTACATTAAAGAACCTGACACTCTACCCAAGCAACAATGTATTGCTCTTGAGAAACAGAACATTGCACCTGAGCATCAGGCTGCAATTATTGTAACCACCTGGATTTGGTTTGCTTTGACCATAGATCCTATTTTCCCTAAGTGTGATCATACCCCCAATTATGTTCAGACAACTCTTCAATCAGCTGACATAATTCATTCAAATCAAATTTAATCTCCTAAGTGATTTAATCACTAAATTTTATTAATCATCTTAGCCAATCAATTAAATTCACAACAATTCAAATCAATACCTGGATAAGGTTATTAATTTAGGAGGAACTAAATAAATCCCTATTTATATCAAATCATTTGCAAAAGCCTATCTTCTAGCCTAAATTAATCTAATTAATTGGCTGTAGTCCTAATTAATTGTTTAAAGCAATAAAAGGCTTAAATAATTAATATTCCTATTTTTGAATGAATATATTTAATATAATTCATTTCATTAATATTCCCCTAAACCCTACCCTAACCTATCTTAACCACCTTGACCATGGGTTCAAACTCATCCCAACCTATTCACCCCATGCTAAATCTAATCCTAATCTTAATCCCATTCTAACCCACCTCCTAATGTTGTCACATTCCATTAAGGTGTGATTAGGAACTCAACCCACTTGAGAAAGTCAACTTTCTCAAGCTTGACTCTAAACACTCTCCATGCCTCTTAAGTGCTTGCATTTAATTCATATGACCTCTCCTTGCCTCTTAAATTCTTGCATTTAATGCATATTCCTCAAGCCCATGCTTCTTTAATACCTTTGGCATATAAAGCATCTTACACCTCATTAATGAGTTTTACAACTCCATTAATGAACCTTGTCCCCTCTCTCTCCTCATTTCTTCTATAAATAGAAGGAGTTTTTGAGCACAAATAAGTCTTCATTTTATATTGAAAATGCATTGTTATGCTATTAGGATTTATGTAGATTCATGTAACATTTTTTCATATTCATGCATTGTTATAATCTTCATTTCTAGAACTAGAATGCATGTTATTTAGATATCTTTCTTGTTTTTAATAGAATCTTTCATGCTAGGTTGTATATGTCACTGAAAAAGGCATAATCTGAGGGCTATTATGTTGTTTTTCATACTCTTCCTACTTAGAAAGCAATAGGCCGATTTTAGTGCTTTATATGCTCATCTAACCATGTTTTCCACTAACGTAATGATCTATTGAAGTGTTGTGTTGCAGGTAACAAGTGCACTATTTCACACACACATTTCTGGCACCCACTGTGGGGCTTGATTCTAGATTTTGCCTCATTTTAACTCCATTTTTCACTAATCTATCCTCCTAGATTTTAGGTTTAGAGTCATTTCTAGTAGTAGAGGCTCGCATCCAGGATACACCCTTGCACCGCAGAAAATGAGGCTGACATCCAGAATTTCCTGGGTCTTTTCTAGTATAGGCTCGCATCCCGGATATCTTAGGTCACATCCAGTATATCCTGTGTCATTTCTAGGAAAGGTCGCATCTGGTAAGCATTGGATCATTTTTGGGGTATTATGTTGCATCTGCATGCTGGTTCACATTTGGTCAAATTTAGGATCGCATTTGGTCAAATTTTAGATTCTATTAGAAACAAGAAAGATATCTAAATAACATGCATTCTAGTTCTAGAAATGAAGATTATAACAATACATGAATATGAAAACCAAATGTTACATGAATCTACATAAATCCTAATAGCATAACAATGCATTTTGAATCTAAAATGAAGGCTTATTTGTGCTCAAAAACTCCTTCTATTTATAGAAGAAATGAGGAGAAAGAGGGGGACAAGATTCATTAATGGAGTTGTAAAACTCATTAATGAGGTGTAAGAGGCTTTAAATTCCAAAGGCATTAAAGAAGCATGGGTTTGAGGAATATGCATTAAATTCAAGCATTAAAAAGGCATGGAGAGGTCATATACATTAAATGCAAGCACTTAAGAGGCATGGAGAGGGTTTAGAGTCAACCTTGAGAAAGTTGACTTTCTCAAGTGGGTTGAGTTCCTAATCACACCTTAATGGAATGTGCCAACATTAGGAGGTGGGTTAGAATGAGATTAGGATTAGGATTAGATTTAGCATGGGGTGAATAGGTTGGGATGGGTTTGAACCCATGGTCAAGGTGGTTGAGATAGGTTAGGTTGGGGTTTAGGGGATCCGAGGTTGGTCCAGTAAAATTATGATATTGTTATCCGAATTCAAGTGTGTAGATTTTAAGTGAAATTTAATGACCTCTGTTTGAATAGTTGCTCACAAACTCATCTATATATTAAATATATTCATTCAAAAATAGGAATATTAATTATTTAAGCCTTTTATTGCTTTAAACAATTAATTAGGACTATAGCCAATTAATTAGATTAATTTAGGCTAGAAGATAGGCTTTTGCAAGTGATTTGATATAAATAGGGATTTATTTAATTCCTCCTAAATTTATAACCTTAGCCAGGTATTGATTTGAATTGATTTGAATTGTTGTGAATTGAATTGATTGGCTATGGTGATTAATAAAATTTAGTGATTAAATCACTTAGGAGATTAAATTTGATTTGAATGAATTATGTCAATTGATTGAAGAGTTGTCTGAACATAATAGGGGGTATGATCACACTTAGGGAAAATAGGGTCTATGGTCAAAGAAGACCAAATCCATGTGGTTACATTTACCCCTCTTTGAATTGATGTGCGAGCAATGCATTGATTCAAAGAAATTTTTTGATGTTGACTTCAGAAATTTTGAGAATTTCGCTCATGATCGAATGAAATGCCTGATGAGATCAGTCTTGCACTTGTTTGAACTAAACTGATAGAATTGACTTTGAACTTGATCAAAAAAAGGTCAATAGGAAAAAGATCTTAAAGATTCCAATTCTGAACTTGGTTTTCATCCAAAGATTGATAATACTGATTCCAAACTTGGTTGTTGTCCAAAAGTCAGTATGAAGTTGCCAGGAGCTTAGTAAGAATATTTTTAAAAATGAGGAAACACAAGATATTTAGCTTATGAGAACCAAAGATTTCTATTCGATAGTTTTGACTTTAGTCAAGGAACTGTCATGCCCCTAGTTGTTTGATAACGAAGTTGTTTTGAGAAAGAATTTGATTGATGATAGTGTGATCATGCCCCCTCAGGAATGAAATCGAAGGAAAGAAATGAAATCCCTCGGTTGAAATAATGTATCACTTGCAGGAACGGATAGAGCAAGAAAGATTGTAGTAGAAGGGAAGAAAGAAGTTGTGTTAAGAATAAACAAACAAAACCAAGTTAATTACCTGAAAAAGGTGAGTTCGAGTTTGTTCCTGATAGATCAAAGATTTCAGGAGCCATTGATATCAGTAATATTTTTATGATGTAATTAACTTGGATTTAGAAGAAAATAGAAATCACTTTTGAGCTCATGGTCCTTATGATTTTTACTTCTTTCAGAAATGCAACATGCAATCTCTAAATGCAGCTATATGCAGACTCTTAGGACTTGTCACTGATTTGCAGATATTTGGATCATTTTTATCATCATTGGGCACTTTTCAGAATGGATACCACCTGATAGTACAACCATCACTAATACCCACTGATATTATGAAAGTATGAATACTATGTTTTATTGAAATGTCAGAAATAGACGTAGGAATCAAGGCATAGAAGGCAGGATAACAAAATAGTCACCTTCCTTTTACTATATCAGAATCTGTGTAAGGTAAGATATTGGACCTGCAATGACCTTGAAAATTCATATCCTTGGGTACATTATGTTTCATACACCTTCGTGAGAGTCTGATTTTAGAAAATAGACAAGGAAATTTTTCCAACCTCACCGTAGTTTACACATAACAAAGATTGAGATATATGTGGCTATCCACTCATGGAGGCAGCTCTTACCATAAACATCCAAGTTAGGTAAAATTTATAGGATCATTTGAAACAATCACCATATGCAGAAAACCAAGAAAATATTATGCCCCCTGTCCTTGCGAATCTTTGTCTTTGCGCAAACTTCATGGAGTAACTCGGAAGACATAACAATTATCAATTATGAATCAATCAAAGAAAAATCATAACCACTGAGATGTCCCTAGTTAAAACATCATTGGAACTGTTATCCTAATTTGTAGCATGCATAAAAAAAAAATCATAAATAGGAAAGATTGCATTTTTAGGAGAAGTCCTTTTAATAGTATCCTTCAGGTATTATTAACAATCATTTTTGTAATTACATTCATAACAAAGATGTCATTTTGTACTCAAAAAATTGATCATGTTTCAAGAATTTCCAAATTACAATTTGATCAATTACATTGTACATTCGAGCTGAATGAATTATACTAGTGTTGCTTCATCTTTCTTTATCAAATCAATAGCTCATTACAGGATAAAGCATAATTGAAAGTATGAAGTAGGGGTCCCATGCATTGCCTTGTAGTGATTGTTTCTTGCATCATATTCTTTGCTGGTTGCTTTAGGTCCTAGGTTCTCAAAGTCCACCATCATAAGCATTTAGGTCTTTTAGGGTTTCCCTGCATCATAAAAGAGGAAGTGTTAGATCCAATTGGATCTAA
>MU223713.1:582029-596001 GCA_018584345.1 Thuja plicata | reverse complement strand
TTAAATCCTCTAACAAGGTCACACCTAACAGTGTGTTTGTAACCTTTAATAGGGTTGGCTCTTCACTGAGCTCACTTCAAAAGAGTGAAAATTTTGGGTTACTGGTCCCAAGTGGTTTTTCCCTTAATGGGGTTTCCACATTAAAAATCCATGTGTCAATGTGTTTATGAGTCATTACTTTAGTGTTTTTCATTACACATAACTAATTCTGGATTGATCGGTATACATTAAGTAATTTACTATTTTTCGGTAAATGAAAGATTGCTAATTGGTAAACAGTAAGAATAAGGTTTAACAGTGAACTCCGACCAAGTAGTTATTTGTTAAGATTGTTTCAAGGCATTCATCTTATAGGACTGAAGATAACTAGAGGCTTAATATTGTGGTACTAAGTTTTTGGATTGATTTATTGGAATATTTTGAGGCCACTGATTCACCCCCCCACCCCCTCAGTTATTCTAACATATAATATATATATGTACATATATATGTATATATATACACATGTACATATGTATATACACATGTGTATATGCACACACNGTGTATATACACACACACACACACACACACACACACACACACACACACACAGATATATATATATATATATATATATGGCATATGTCATATGTATGTATGTATACATATGTCATATGACATGTATGTACATGTATGTATGTCATATGTATACATATGTCACATGTATGTATTTCATGTATGTATGTATGTACATGTATACATATGTCATATGCATACATATATATATTCATGTATATGCATGTGTATATATATACACGCATATATGTATGTGGCACATGTATATATATGTGTATGTCATATATATATACACATGTACATATCATATGTATGTACGTATTTACATATGTATATACGTGCACATTGTATGTATGTCATACACATGTACATGTATATACACACATGTACTTGTATATATATTTCATACATATGTATGTCATGTACATATTTATATATATACATATGTCATGTACATGTATGTACATATACATACATGTACATGTCATATGTATCATGTATATGTATGTATGTATGTCATGTATACCATGTATGTATGTCATGTACATATGTCATGTATGTATGTATATATGTATGTCATGTATGTATGTATGTATGTCATGTGTGTATGTCATGTATATATATATATGTACATCATGTATGTATGCATGTATGTATGTATTTCATGTCATGTATGTCATGTATGTATGTATGTATGTCATGTCATGTCATGTCATGTATGTATGTATGTATGTACATCATATATGTATGTATATGTATGTGTGTGTGTATGTACATGTATATATGTCATGTCATGTATGTATGTCTTGTGTGTATGTCATGTCATGTATGTATGTCACATATACATACATGTACATGTACATGTACAAAAATATGTGTATATACATACATGTAATTGATTTTACTTTGAAATAATGTAGCGAAATGTGTACTTTCATTTTATTCATCAATTAAATTAGGAAAACATATATGTAGACTTCATTTGACAGTAAATAAAATCTTCAAGGTACATACATCTATCATACATATTATTACACATCACACATGGAAGATGCACTGATTCCCCCTGAGGAACTATTTGCACACACTAATAGAGAAATTAAAAGGTTGCAAGATTCTATAAATAATCTAACTAGCTCTATTGTCTATAAGAGCACATGCCAATCCATACTTAATAGCTTGATTAGTATTAGGGATGACATTCATGGTACCACTCCCTATTCCCCAGCTGTTATAGAGGCCATACTTGAGAGGAAGAGACAAGAGGTTGGATCTGGTCTTTCTCTCAAGGAGGTATAGGCTTTAGTGCCTAAAGTGACCTTGAAAAGGGAAGTTTTCCCATCTTACGTAGATGTATGGTATGTGAAGGGATATCAGGTTACGAGGTGTCAGGATCCTACCATATCAACATTGATATACCCACAATTTTTAGTTGCTCATGCTCGTTATCCAAATAACGACCAGATTCCATTGCACTTTGCACAGCAGATTTATGTTGAGGTTTAGTTAGGGATGGTAGTTAATTACACTGATTTGTCAGCACATTTAGGACAGGGGCATGGCAGACTTGCTGATAGAGATACTTTTCATCAAGCAGATCATGAGAGGCCAGTACACAGGGCCATTGTTGGTCAGAGGGCACCTGTCATAGCTCCTTCATTGGGTCCTATTGCAGGTGATGTCATTCATAGCACCCAGCTACAAGGTGGGATTGATAGTGTGGGAGACATTGCAGTAGTTGTTGCATCTATATCAAGTGATTAGGTTGGTCAGTACTTGATGTCTCAATGACACTCCAGATCGTCAGGTGAAGCATCCGCTAGTGGGACCGCACATGATATGTATACTACACCGGGGATCGCTTCACAGTCTAGCCTAGAGGGACTTACATGAGAGACAACATGGGTTACATTGTCTAGTTTGGCTGAGGATATGTTGGATGCTTATGCATTTATAGCAGCAGAGCATGATATCCCCATATCAAGTGTTAGATCTCGTGTGGGTACTGTCAGATACGCCCAGCCACATTATTCTCACCTAGACTGTGGCCATAGTGGCAGTGCTCATGAGGATCCACCTACTGACCACTCTATTGTTGTAGAGGGAGAGGCACAGTGTATAGAACCTTCAGTCAGTACAGGACACCAGTTCTCTGATGTTGGCCTTGAGATGTTGACTTCAACATGGCCACTACAAGTTACCTATATTTGCTGACACATGATGATATGACTTCCATGCCACCTCATTTGGTTAGTTTGTTGCATTCATCATTAGAGAAACATGTGCATTCTACACATGTTACAGATGTAGAGATGAGCTTGGACCAGACGTAACAAAATCTTGATATCCTGGTTGATAGGATCGAGGCTACGGAGTCTGAGTACTATAAGTTGCCACCATCTACACAAGTATAAATGATCAGATTATATATATTTAATGTTACTTGATTTAAGTTATTTAAATTTGTAATATTTCATCTAGATTCATGTAAATTTACTTTTTCTCTACCAGGATATGCCTCTTGTTACTCCTGCTTTGAGCATTGATCGTGTACGTCGTCGGGACTCACTCGATGATGACATATGTAATGGACAAGTGATTTTTTAATTTATTGATGTTTCCTTGTTTAATATAACACTTTTTAAAATGTGTACATTTATTTATATATATATATATATATATATTTATATATATTTATATATATATTTATTTATTTATTTCTCTTTCTCTGTAGGGATCTGCACATCCTTCACAACATGATAGTCACTCTAGGCATGAACACTTAGTGAGGAGTCGTCATAATGATTCCTAGGCACTTTCATATTTGATCTAGACATATTACATACATACATATTTTTTATGTTATATTATTTCATTTAAACACTCTAGAGTCGATTGACTCTAATTGGAACTAATTAGGTCCTAAAGGGTCTAATTGGATCTAATTAGGTCCTAATACCTTCTAATTTGATATAATTATGTCCTAATGGGTCTAATTGGATCTAATTTGGTCCTAATACCTTCTAATTGGATCTAATTAGGTCCTAAAGGGTCTAATTGGAACTAATTAGGTCCTAAAGGGTCTAATTAGATCTAATTAGGTCCTAATACCTTCTAATTAGATATAATTATGTCCTAAAGGGTCTAATTGGATCTAATTAGGTCCTAATACCTTCTAATTGTATCTAATTAGGTCTTATTGGGTCTAATTGGATCTAATTAGGTCCTAAAGGGTCTAATTGGATCTAATTAGGTCCTAATACCTTCAAGTTGGATATAATTAGGTCCTAATGGGTCTAATTGAATCTAATTAGCTCCTAATGGGTCTAATTGGAACTAATTATGTCCTAAAGGGTCTAATTGGATCTAATTAGGTCCTAATACCTTCTAGTTGGATATAATTATGTCCTAATGGGTCTAGTTGGATCTAATTAGGTCCTAAAGGGTCTAATTGGGTCTAATTGGATCTAATTAGGTCATAAAGGGTCTAATTGGATCTAATTCGGTCCTAATACCTTCTAATTAGATCTAATTAGGTCATAAAGGGTCTAATTGGATCCTAATGGGTCTAATTGGAACTAATTAGGTCCTAAAGGGTCTAATTGGATCTAATTAGGTCCTAATACCTTCTAATTGGATATAATTATGTCCTAAAGGGTCTAATTGGATCTAATTAGGTCCTAATACCTTCTAATTGGATCTAATTAGGTCCTAATGGGTCTAATTGGATCTAATTAGGTCATAAAGGGTCTAATTGGATCTAATTAGCTCCTAATACCTTCTAATTGGATCTAATTAGGTCATAATGGGGCTAATTGGATCTAATTAAGTCCTAAAGGGTCTAATTAGCTCCTAATGGGTCTAATTGGAACTAATTAGGTCCTAAAGGATCTAATTGGAACTAATTAGGTCCTAAAGGATCTAATTGGATCTAATTAGGTCCTAATACCTTCTAATTGGATATAATTATGTCCTAATGGGTCTAATTGGATCTAATTAGGTCCTAAAGGGTCTAATTGGATCTAATTAGGTCCTAATACCTTCTAATTGGATCTAATTAAGTCCTAAAGGGTCTAATTAGATCCTAATGGGTCTAATTGGAACTAATTAGCTCCTAAAGGGTCTAATTGGATCTGATTAGGTCCTAATACCTGTTAATTGGATATAATTACATCTTAAAGGGTCTAATTGGATCTAATTAGGTCCTAATACCTTCTAATTGGATCTAATTAGGTCCTAATGGGTCTAATTGGGTCTAATTAGGTCCTAAATGGTCTAATTGGATCTAATTAGGTCCTAATACCTTCTAATTGGATCTAATTAGGTCCTAAAGGGTCTAATTAGCTCCTAATGGATCTAATTGGAACTAATTAGGTCCTAAAGGGTCTAATTGGATCTAAATAGGTCCTAATACCTTCTAATTGGATATAATTATGTCCTAATGGGTATAATTGGATCTAATTAGTTTCTAAAGGGTCTAATTGGGTCGAATTGGATCTAATTACGTCCTAATACCTTCTAATTGGATCTAATTAGGTCCTAAAGGGTCTAATTGGATACTAATGGGTCTAATTGGAACTAATTAGGTCCTAAAGGGTCTAGTTGGATCTAATTGGGTCCTAATACCTTATAATTGGATATAATTATGTCCTAAAGGGTCTAATTGTTGTTGGGATTAATGGGAAGTAGTACTGAGAGGGGAGGGGTGAATCAGTACCTCTAAAATTTTTAACACTTTTCACCTTACTTCATTTGCAATCAATCTTTATTGTATTACTGGCCAAATCTTATGTTATTTCTTGTGCATGTAGTATTAATTCATAAACTTAATTGTATGCAACATTCATAGAAACATTCATGAAAGTAATAGACACATAAAACAAGATATGATATCACAGAAAACTCATGTTAGGAAGTAAAAGTGTGGTGGGGATGGCACCCACAAAACTTCACTATCTATAGATTGGAAGGGAGCCAGTTAAGGCTTACAATTTGATCACTTCTGATGATCTATCCTGTTAGGAGTATTAATGTGGATACCTATTAGGATCTACTTTGTTAAGAGCTTTAGCAACACTGATGTAGTGTGCACTCATTTAAGAGATTTACAATAGGATTGTTAAATCCACCTTCCTTGAAAGGATTTCTTACGTGTACCCCACTTGTTAGAATGTGTACATATGTATGACCTAACTATATGCAATCTATAATTGTTGATCATAGGTCCATTAAAGCTTACAATATATGAATATCACGTATAGTGATTGATTAATACCTTTTTCCTGCTTGTCGGTAGCCTTGGTTCTTGTTCTTGAGAACTGATTTGATCTTTGTCTATGTTGCTGCATGAATTCACTTGTCTAAACCTTGGATTCTCTCAAAGGCTACAATCATCATCGAACAACATGTTCACAATTGATTGAGCATCTATTTATACAAGTTCTTTTGACCTATTTTAGAATCACGCATTACAATGTTAACTCTAGATCCAAGGTATACAATTTGACCTTGATCCTTTAGTTTGCATGTTTTAAATCAGTTCAACTGATAAAAACAATAATAATTACATTGCTTTTCCCTTACGTAATGGATTTAAAACAAATCAAGAAGCTAAATATAAAATTTCAATGATTTATCTGACGTGGAAGTCAGATCCACTTTTTGTGGGATGTAACTGACTCTCGGTATCTGATTGTCGGTGTGAACTGAAAGTCTATCGGTGTTCCTTCTTTGAACTATTCGTCAGGTTCCCTTGATCTTTCGGGTTCCACTTTTGAGTGTTTCATCGGGTTGTACTATTGGTTACTCATCGGGTTGTACTATTGGTTACTTGTCAGGTTCCTTTGTCTTTTCTGTCATCGGGTAACACTGAATAGTGTTGCATCATGATGCTTTGTACTTAACAATATTGGTAGCCTTGGTGTCAGGTAGGGTTGTGCCCTGTCTATCGGTGTAGTATAAACCGACGGTGTTTATCATGTTTTTCCTTGCATATAATAATGGAAAAATATAATGTATTCAATCTCCCCCTTTGACATTAGTATCAAAAACTAATATGTGCACAATACTAAAGTGTTTAGTATGTACTCCATGTATATACCCTTATCATTATATGACTCCCCCTAACTATATGCATCAGTATAGTATAATTATATGTACATGTATACTTGCCTTTGTGCTATACATTCCCCTTTTTGTTCTTTCCTCTTTCTAATGATTGACTATACATATCATTTCCCCCTTTTACTGACTGACTGTACATATCATTTCCCCCTTTTTTGATAATCATAACAAAAATGTACAACTTATAAGTTGTCAAAAAAATGTGACAAAAATATGCAACTTACAGAGTGTCAAGAATGTGGGAGTAACTATTCTTGATATCTTCCATTATTTTCTCCCATTTCTCTTTGAGGATTTCCAGTGCCATGTGCTCTAGCTCAATCCTAGCATGCATATCATAAATGTTGTCTAGGATAGACATTTTTTGGGTGGCAATAAGTGTTCTTGCATGTGTCATATGTTGTTGCAGTAATGTGAGAGTTGGTAAGAGTTGAGCTTGAAGCTCATTCACCTCATCTTTGAACTTTGTTTCTGCAATCTGAATATCTTGTCTCAGCTTCCTAGCTTGCTTGAGTTGTTCATTGTGAAATTTGATTGCATCTTCAATGTTTGTGAAACCTTTTGCACTAGCTTGAAGATCAACATCAATTTGTGCTATCTTTTCGGTATACTCCATGGTGAGTTGATCCAATGTGCACAATTTTTGTATTAAGGCTATTGCTTCTAAGATTATAGGGTCCAATGTGCTTACCAGTTCAGATAGATTCTCCTTGTGCAGTGTAACTTCTTGGCCTATTTTCTCTGCTAACTTGAATTCCTATTTCTTCTCAAGTCTAGCTTCCATAGCCTTTTCAGCATCTATATTATGAGATGTGATAGCGTCGGTGAGAACCACTAATTGATCAAGGATGGGAGTTTCTTGATCAACATCTGTATTAGGTACAATTTGTTGAAGGATTCCTTTTGCAGCTTCAAGTACCTTTGATTGTTTTGTGGCCTTTCTCAGCTTATCCTGGATAGCTTTCCTTTCACAAATTCTAGCATACTTTTTCAACTCAGTAGGATCCAATGTTCTAGATCACATACTGGTATCTCAATTATTTCATCCAAAGTGACTGGATTTTTGTTCTTGCTCTTCTTCTTCCTTGAGATTTGCGTAGAAGAAGATGTATGAACTACCATTGCCAGTTCATTTGTTTTCTCTGAGGTTCTTGGTGAAGGCTTTTTAGATGAAACTTATTGTGCCTTCTGCTCGGGGTTCACCTGTTGGTTAGGTGAAGATGTCTCTTCATCAACCTTGGGTGTTTCAGCAGATTTTTCTTCAATTTTCTTTTGTGGTTCATCTGTCTTTTCTTCTTCACTCTTTTCCTTCTGCTTTTCCTCTTCTATTTTTTTTCTCCTTCTTGATTCTGATCAGTAGAATTGTCTTGCTGATCATCGGTAGCAACTTGTTCTGCAGTTGTATCTTTAGATTCATCTATTGTATCCTTTGTTTCTACATCACCCTTGTCTTCGGGTATGCTTGTATCTACTGCAATAGATTCTTCATTTCCTTCTAGCAGATTGATGGCCTTCATCAATACAAGCATATTTTTCTTTGTGCTAGCCTGTGCTACATCTGCAGTTGTGTCCTACTCGTTGGTTTGAGCTTGTTGAATAGTGACATCTTCATCCTTCTGAATTTGTTCTACAGGGTCCAATCTTGTTATGTTAATGATTGAAGTGTCTGGCCATGTCTCATCAGCAACATCCATGTCATTATTTCTTGGTGTCTTCAATGCTTGTTGTTTTTCTTGATCCTTAAGATATATGAATATTACATCATCATCCTTCTGTGGATCCTTATCAGAATCATAGTGAGTAATATCTTGAATATCAAGATCATCCATGACTTTATCTAAGTCAATGGGCTCAATATACTCCATATTATCCAAAGCAATGTGCTTTGGACTTGCTTTTTCTTTCTACTCCTCTATATGAGGTGTCTCGGTGAGAAGTAATCGATTCTCACAGCTTGTTGGTTCTGTAGGTAGATTAAGAATTTCTCTCCATTTAGTATTTGTCATGTTGTCAAGATCTAAGAATTTTCCATGTAGCACCTTGTAGGCTCTTATCTTTGCCACAAATTTATTTGAATGCTTTTTCATCATTTCTTTTATTTCTTCCATTTTGGATTTGGGAGGCATGAGTGTCACAAGTATCCTCTCCCTTGCTTCCTTTTCAAATTTCAAAGCATAAGACCATCGTGCTGAAATTTTATCACTCAGTGGTTTGGGAATTTTGTTAGCAAACTCTACTGGTACATATTTGAATTTAGCCATAGACCTGATTATTCCATCTTCTATTTTGTTTTGGTCCTCGGGCTCCAGCTTTACCCATTGTCTAATTCTCCTATTAGTCATGGTACCTGTTGTAGCAATTGAATCAACTATCTCATCAATTGTTCTAGGGGTTAAGCTTTTCTTGTCTACTTCAAGCTCATCCTGTTTTGAATCTTCAATGTCTGCCTTGGTCCTGACCAGTCTTCTCCACCTTTTCATAGGTGTTTTCTTCTTTTTTTTTTGCTTCCTCTTATAGGTCCTCACTTGACCTTTCTTAAGAGGTGTTGTATCTTTCTTTGTAGTTTGCCTCCTTGTCCTCTGAGTTGTTGTAGTCCTTAGTTTCTTGGTTGGAGGTAGAGGCTCATCAGAATTTGTGGATTTAGAATCTATTGCTTTCTCATCTTGCTCTTCATTGATGGCACCCTATTCCTTGGTGTCCTCTATTTGTTCTTTCTCCTCCTCATTAACCAACAACAACTTCTCAAGATTCTTCACCATCTTGTTTTTCTTGTTGACAGTCTTCTTGATGACTAGGCCCATTTTTATTTTAGACTTTGCCTCTTCATATGTTACAAATCTTTGTTGCTTACTGTCAAGTGGCTCATTCAATAGTGCATCAATTGCATTTTTTTCTTGATCTATGTTAATCTCATAGTCAAGAGGGGGTAACCAGGCTGTCCTTGCTACAACTGGTTTAATGTGAGTAAAATCTGAATCCACCATAAATCATATTTCATCCCTATGCTTTTCAATTAACTGTTCAGGGATTCTTACTCTCTCCATCATCTTTTCCTTGAAATCAAGGAAGTATTCAGTCATCACTAAATCAAAGTTGTCACCTAGTGACTTGATAAGGTCACTTATCTGTAATGTGACTGGTTTGGTGGGGTCCCACTTCACTTTTCCAACTGAAGGAAAGTATTCTTGAAAATAAAATAATATACACATTATAAGTGATCCGAACTTACATGTGTTTGTCTTGGTAGACCTGATTGTTGTCATATTTTCATCAATTTGCTTCAGCAAGATCTCACTTAGATCCATCTATATTCCTTTTGTGACAATCTTGTAAGTTGTGCTTACTATTGTTGATGCTATGTTGTTTATCCTGCTAGCTTGAAAATTTTTGTACCCTATCACACATGCACTGAACCTCAGTTCCTCATTGGTGATGGTGTTCACCTTAAGTCCTCGATTATCCCATACAACATTGGTGAGTTTTTCAACTTCTGGTTGAGAGGGATGCTTGTATGCCTTTGGTTTGTCGGTTATAGGGTAACCTGTTACAGCATGTAATACACCCTTTGTAATATGCTTGGGTTCATCCAACCATAGCTTCTGATCATGCATTCTGCTTAGTACCAACCTAATCCAGTTAGTTTTGAAAACCCTCAGGAAATATAGGGCATTTGTTATCCATTTTACTTGCAAGTGCTTATGTTCTTCCTTTAGTTTCCCTTGTTCATCATATAGCTTCTTATAAGCTTGATCTATCTCCAGATCACCAATCTCAGCGATCTTGCAGTGAATATATGATCTAACATCTTCTATCAATAAAACCCTAGATGGAATTTTTGGAAATGCACCAGAATCATTGGGTTGTGATGCAATCTCTAGGCACATCTTGTATTTTGGTTCCACACAAGTGCTATTCTTGGTCAACTTAACGACATTCTTCTTTTCACTCTTCAATTTGACTGTTCTTGAAGTCATTGTCATTGTTTCAAATTTAGGGCTTTTTCAAAAATAATAACAGAGTTCTTCGGTACACTTGGTACTTACTTCAATCTGTGTAGCTTGTGATTGAACGGTTTGGAGTGTGTTAGATCAAGTCGAGGACACTCTGCTAACTGCTCTCTTTTTGCTCTATTTTTTCTCTGCTCTATTTTCTCAATTCGCGTGTGAAAAATGAAGTGCTTTCGTTGATTATTTATAGACTTTTTCCCTAAGTCTGTCATAAATGCTCAACAACTCGTTGGGTCATGAAGACGTAGTTCATCGGGAAGACTCTCAAATAACATTCTCGGTGTTGACAAGATGCTCGGGATAGCTATTAAGATTGTTGCTTTCACCAATGGATCTCGGTGTAGTGTCAAGACAACATTGTAACTTTGCTTCCTTATTGACGGGTGTCAGGTTACATTAGCGACTTAGCCTTTTTATGTGTTGACCGATGATTCTCGAGAAGTGTAGATAGCTCATCCTTTTATGTTCACCGATGATTTTTGATATGTGTTTATCGGCGGGGTTGTTTTCTCAGAATTGTAATAAGTAACATAATATGCATCTTTATTCATGTAGATTTTGACTATCTATAAATTTGTATAAAGGAACTGATGCAAATAATGACTCGGTGTTGTGCAGTTCCATACTTACTTATTCATCTTTTAGATGGGGGTGGTGATGTCACCAGATCCATGGGATGAGGTGTCACCGACTGCATTTCTTAGTCCAGCTTCCTCAATGGTTGAAGCTTTCTTCCACATTTTCTTTCTCATTTTCTTGATGTCTTCAATGTTGTTACCATTTGCAAAAGTGGTGGTCTCTATTATTTGGTCTCTGCAGTCCTTCTTTAGATGTCCAAACTTATGATAGTGTAAACATGCCATTCTAGGGTTGGTCCAGCCTCTAGACCTTTTGGTCTATGTTCTCATGCAGTTTGCAGCAATGTGACCATATCTACCACATGATGTGCATTTTATCCATGTATTGTAATCCCAAACATATGAGTTACCGACTCTGCTTGGTTTATATGCAATTTCTTGATTTTTGGGTTTCCATGCTTCAATTTTCTTCTTCCCGCATTCAAGAGATGTGTGTCCATGCATTTTGCAGGTGGGACAATACTTGTTCATATAGGTTTCCTTCTTTGGTTCTTTCACCTTTGATTTAAAATCATATGCTTTATGTCCTTTCTTGCTACAATTATAACAGTGTCCTATGAATGTAAATGTGGATTTAGGAATACCTTTTTCTTTGCTCCTACAGAAATTTGAGGTGTGGCATTTCTTTCCATAGTGATTGCATGTCAGCTTCCTTGGTCTAGGATTGATGTAGGCATCTTTTGGATTAGCTTCATTTGATGACTCTTCATGCTCATTGTATCCTAGTCTAGTGTTGGTGTTGGGTCTTCTTTGTGCATTCAAAAATTCATCCATCCTTTTTGTACTTTCTTCAGCTCTCTTAATCATGTCATTATGTTGTTGCTGAATTCTAACCTCATGCTTTAGTCTTTCATTCTCTTCTCTCAGTTCATCGATAATCTGTATTCTTTCAATGAGTTCCATATTCATTATGTTTGCTTCTTGACTCATAAGAATAATCTGATTTGTAACCTCACGGTGATGCTATGTAAGTCTTTGTATCTTAGACCCTTTTTCTTGTAGCTTTTCTGTGATCTTTCTTCTATCATCAATAGCTAGTGTTCTCTCTTGTTCTGTTAGGAACCTGTGTGTTCCTTCTGTTTATTTTGTTAGTGTAGTGTTGTTGGACGCATATGCTTTGTAAGTCATCCCGTGATTATATTTTATTATCCCACATGCATAGGTAGTATTACTTTTCTAGATCGTACTTAGTATATAAGAGTAGGTTGAGGCCTTTGCTGGGTACCAACGAATTTATTGTATTGAGCTTGCTCAAAGGAGGTTACCCCCTCGAAGTGGCCCGCGATCAATAGATTCATTCTGAGTTTTGCTATTGCTCTATAATCTGTTATTTGTGCATTCTCACCATATTGTTGTATGGAGGTTCCTCTCATCTGGTATCAGAGCACTTTCTTGGGCTCGCTGGGCGGAAATTACGTCAATTTTTTTCCGTTGTGGCCTTCAGGTTCCTTTCGATTCCAGTATTTCTTGTTATTGCAAAAACTCTTTTCAGTTATTCCGTATTTGAGTGATTTTTAGCCATAGCTTCCTTGCTCTCTTTCTGTTTCCTCTCACAGTTCCTCAGAACGCCTGAAATACCGTTCCGCATACTTCCTTCCTTGACGACCCAACCCCAAATTCTACATATTGAAGCCCTAAATCCCTCATTTATCAAATTATTAGGGTTTGCCCTATCTTTTTCACTTCTCATCCAATCGCCACCAAACCGAGCCACAAGATTCAATTCCTCATTCTGCTCCCTTGTCCCTCTTGGACTGCTCGCCTCATTCTGCCTCCCCAACCCCGAAACCCTCATTTTTCTTTTTCTCGTTTCCTCATAAAGTCTCCAACCACTCGTCAAACACCCATTTCCCATATGAGTTTCGCCCAAATCCAAGTTTGCCCTAACTGAAAAAGTTTCTGTTTCTCGTTTTCTACCAGTTGCCAAAAAAAAAAAAACTGCTTTATGGTTGTTACACGTACAGGAGAAAAAATCATGGAAGAGGAAATTGCATCCCTCAAAACCAAACTTCAAGATTTGGATGACAAAATTCTCGGTCTCAACCTTTAGCATTCAGCCATGAACCGCAACCATTCTGGAGACGCTGGGTTCTCTTCTGGCAATTTTCGGGGACCGAAGCTTGATTTTCCACGCTTCAATGGTATTGATCCGACTGGATGGATTTATAGGGCAGAGCAGTATTTCAGCTTGCATAATACTTTGGATAACAACAAAGTCCTGCTTGCATCTTTTCATTTGGAACATGAAGCTCTTCAATGGTTCCGTTGGTACATCAAAGCTAATGTAGACCCAACATGGACAGAATTGTGCACACTCCTTTTGGAGCGCTTTGGCCCTAGTGCTTTTTATGACTTCACAGGAGCACTCACGAAACTACGCCAAACAGGCACTGTAAGAGAATACCAGACAGAGTTTGAAAAATTAGCTAATCACACAGAGGGATTGTCTGATGAATTCTTCCGCAGTTGTTTTGTTAGTGGTTTGAAGGATGCACTTTGCTCAGAAGTCAAAATGTTCTGACCCACTACAATGATGGAAGCCCTTGGGTTGGCTAAGTTAGCAGAAGACAAGATTAGTGCTCTACAACGTTCCAGATCTAATTTTGTTCCATTCAGAAATACGGGTTCTCACAACCCTCAAGTCAC
>MU223713.1:548913-559796 GCA_018584345.1 Thuja plicata | reverse complement strand
ATATATATATATCTTGTCCATAGCCATGAACCATCATTGGTAGAGGCACACGCATTGAAAGAAACATTTATTCATGTTATAGTTAAAGTAGTAGAAGGAGAAAATGCGTTGTTCTATTATTCATAGGAATCGAGCAGTAACATAAATGTAGAATCCTATCCTATAAGAGAAACAAGCCTTCATAAAATGTGTTGTGATCAAGGAACTGAAAAAGGTGAAAATGAGGCAAAAAAAATTCTACTCTAATGCATATATAATCAACATGTGAAGATGAAAGACCTGGTGATGATGCCTATTTAAAAGATCCATTTTCTCTTGAGCATTAGTCTTGAAAAAATACTCCTCATTGTATGAACTTGTTAGATGTTGCATGTGCCAAAAAGGAAAAACTTATCCTGGATTCTTATGATGACATAAGCCAAATGCAAGGTCAAGAAGGGATGAAAGATGAAAATCACCATAGACAAGTAAAGCCTAATGAGGATGCATTGCCAAATCCTAACCATTGTTTGATGTATCTAGTTGAAATCATGGAAATTGAAGCAAAAGAGAGTCAAATATTAAAGAGGAAAGAAATTATTGGTGGTTAATCAATAGGATAAGACATATTTCATGGTGTTCTTGTTGGCATATCTAAGGTATTAGAATATGGTTCTTCTTCCTCTGGCAGTTTCTTTTATACTCACCCAAATCACTCAATTGCAGATCCAAATCATCTAAGATGCAATAAAAGGCTTACAATTTAGTAATACTTCAACTTATTCAACAAGAATTGATTGATAAAATGCAAAGGAAGGTAGAGTTGATTCTTGGTTCGGATATTTTTTTATAACAAATGGTTATTTGGATATTTTGCCTCTACTAGGGAATTGCGCAGTCTAGAAATCTTAAGAGTTAAAGTTCAAAGAGCAAGATTACAACTAAGTGCACAACTTCTTCAAAGTAGCCACCTATAATGGCATCTATTTTCCTTTGCGTGTCAATGGGTTCGCATAATCCATCTAGAGTTGTTTTAAGGTAGACATCCCCTACCATGTATACATTGTAATCAAAATTTTGTTGTGTTAGTCTCATTTTTGGTTTGCCTCCAATTTCTCTAGCTAGTCCTCTTGTTGCCTCTCCTTAACTCTATTGCCCATGGATAACACACTAATCTTTGCAGAGATTTTGAAATGGAGCCATTGTGTCTATCTTCGGATTCCTTGTCCCTAGTAAGAGCCAATTGCTGCCCTAATATAAAAGAACTCAAATTTCAAACTTTTCTTTTGAGCCTAATGTGAGGCTTGTCCTGAAATTTAATATAATCGAAAGAAATGGAGCCGTTGTGTCTATCTTCGACATTAGGATTTTCGGCTGCAAACAATATTCCTGCGGGGGGTTTCTAGAAGAGGCGAAATGGTAATACATTTCCAGAATTTGTTGGTTTCGATGGCAAAAAGAGGGTTTCATTCAGTTCTAATGGTTTACGATTTTCTCGGAGGAAAGACACGGATTTCGCAAATACCCTATGTGGGGGTGTGACTGGCCAAATGATTGACGGATCAGTCGGGAAAATCCCTCACCTACAGCCGGAGAAAGTTGTGGCTGGGAAAGTGGAGGTTCAAAAATTAATCCATGGTTCGATGCGCGGTGAGGGAAGTTGTCCGTGGGGTGCCAGTGTGTCTAGTAAGACCGTTGTTGGACGACCTTCATTGGGGAACAACCTGGCCGTCTCTGGTAAGACGGGGGGATTTGGCGGTTACGAGACAACGCAGGCCATGGATGTCGTCGAGGCTTGTTCCAAAGGGACAACCTTAGGGCACGTTATTGAGGGAGGCGCTCAGGATGCCAATGCACGAGTCCTTTCCAAGCAACAGATTGTGATTGGGTTTTTGGGTGCTGGGATGCCATTGTCATCTAATGCAATCAGTGTAGACTTAGAAGGGAAAGTGGAGAAAGATGTTGTTGATGTTTTTTCCCAAGCTGAGTTTAATTGGACGCTTCAGGGGTTTGTGGCCAAGCCTGCATGATCTTTGCATGCGGATAACTACAAACTAGGAGCCCATTTTGATAGGGCGTGTTCAAATCTACCCTGTTGCTAGAGGGTTCTTCATTGTGGTTTTTGAAAATATTCAAGATAGAAAAAAGATTTTGTGTGATTTTCAATAGTGTTGGGAGGACAAATATCCCTTGATGCTAAAGCCTTGACACCCTGCTTTCTGCGCTGCCTCTAAATTTTTTGATAGGGTTCTGATTTGGGTAAGACTTCCAAATCTTCCCTTACATTTTTGAATTGATTAGTGTTTTGAGTTTGTTGGTAACTCATTGGGGAAATTTTTAATGGTGGATGATGGATTTTCAAATCTTCTACATTCTAATTTCGCAAGGATTTTGGTGAAGATGGACGTATCAAAAGGTTTTCCTAAAACTCAACGCTTAAATCTTTGAAAGAATGTTGGGTGCAGCTGTTGGATTATGAAGGGGTTCCCTTTAACTGTAAAAGGTGTTTTCAAACAAGGCATATGGCTGATAAATGTGCCAAACAACGATTTTAGTAAACGACCTCGCAGTGGAAAGATGTTGTCATAACTCATTATACAGTGGAAAAGAAGATCCATAAATGACAGTTTTTCTCAGGTTGTGTTTGGAGAAGGTGGGCAGCGATCTACAAAACCTCCAAATCAGGGCGAGAAATCTGCTTTCAATAGTGATAGTATATTATCGGCAGATTAATATCTTCTTCGCTCTATTAGTCATTGATTCTAGGGTTATGGTGAGGGATGAGTGGTGCTTTCAAGGCTTACCGAGCTTATCTAAACCGACCATGTAATGTGCAAGAATGAAAGGGCTGAGGTTGAATCATAAGGGTGTTGATATGCCGAGGGTAGAGAAAAAAAGGGATTTAGCGGGATCTTGTAACAAAGGAGATGTACATGTGACCTAGAATAGTCAGCTTCAAGAAGAGGATTGTTCTGCTACAGATATGGAGATGATCCCCCAAGATAGTTCAATGGAATAGCGGGATGAGGTTTCAAAAATGGAAGATGGGTGGCAAACTGTCAAAAGGAAAAAATATAAAAAAGGATGAAAAACTCATTTGAGATAATTTTCTGATCCCATACAAAGTGGGGGAGCTTGTACTAAATCTTGAGTGCCTTTAGGTTTTTGATCTTTCCGTCTTTCCTGTTAAGGCTTTTCTTTGTTATTTGATATTTGGGATGGTGGTTTTCCGTCTTGTATGTTGGGCTTGTCGCCGATGGCCAAATCATTTACTAGTCAAAAGTCACGATTATTCATTTTGTTTATTTCTCATTAAAATAGTTCCCAAATTTAAATTAAAAATTTGAGTACTCATTACATCCCAAGGGTTAGAAATGCTCAAATTTTGAGTGCTCATAACCTCCAATTCCCTCTATATGCTCAAAATAAAAAAAAGACAAATCTCAATCTTTGCTCAAAAAAGTCAAAATCGTAAAGTCCAATAGAATAGGGTTGCTCAAGTTTTAAACATTTCTCACCTATAATCCTAACCTCTCACTCTCCTAACTACCTGTGAATTGCTTTGCTTCAAATGGAAATCTAAGAACTTGAGCTTATCAAAGAATCATTCAGAGTGGAAGTCTTTTACATAACCATTGCTTGGAGGCGAGGTTTCCGCAAGTTGTCAGCCTTTAACATTAATTTCAGTCTCTGTTCATATGCTGTAACGCTCAGAAACCTCATGGGCATGCCTGTAAAACGTGGAAGCATACAAAGGGCAAAGAATATGTGACTGCGGCAATATGTGCATGGAATGAATTCATGAAAAGGTTTTCAAGCACTTTTGGAATGAATACAAACGGTATGTATAAAGCCAAATTCCCAAATTCACTACAATCTTTGCCAACTCATATATTGCAATAATTACGAAATTACCAAACATGGCTTTGTTGAAGTTCTCAAGTGAAAGGAATTGAAGGTGGACAAAATCAGATTTAGTACACTCTGACAGAACACTTTTATCCTTGTGTACAGAATTGGGAAACTTTGAACAGTGTATAGACATCCAATGTGACATTGACGGCAGGGATTTATGTCAGATATTAAGAAATCCTCTGGTAAAACTGTATGTGAAATGAAGAAGAGTTGACAAGGCTTGGAAAATGTTTAACAGAATGCCTTAAAGAAATGTGGCATCAAGGAAGACAAGGCGAACTGTTTGAGCAAATATCTCGAAAAGTTATGATCTTGTGCTCATAAAATGTGGATGATTAGATGGAGTTTGGTAAGGATTCGATAAAATGCTTCAACAAAATGTCGTCTCATGGTCTGCGCCATAATCTGGAGTATGGGTTTACATCGAGCCATCTGAATTGCTCGATAGAGTGCATCAAGGCAATGTCACCTCATGGAATGCAATTATTGCAAGGGTACTCGCAAAATCAATTTGTGAAAAGGCTCTAAAATCTTTGGGATAAAGCTGTGACATACACGCGTTCCAGTCAAACCTTACTCAACGCACACGAATTGTTTGACAGAATGCTACGAGAATATTTTATCTCAAAGTAATGAAATGAAATGATCGCAGAATGTGCACAAAATTGGGTTGGCAAGGAAGCTTTTAAAATATTTGATTTAATGAAGTACTCTTGAACATATCGCCTTCATGCCTGCGGTGGTTAGCTTGAGGATGTTCTAAACATTATTATTACGATGCCAATTAAACCAGTGGTGGATGTGTGAGCGTGTGGTTTTTTTTGTGTATGTAAATCATGTGTGAATAAGAACACTAATTGTGGATTTTTATAAATACACAAAGCTGATTGACAATCTATAGGCTTGATAAGTAAGAGATATTTTCTACAGCAAGTCAAATTATAATATTGTTATAGGATTCAACTTGTAGTTTTTTTGTTATTTTGAGTCAAATTCATTAACTGATGTTTCATGACTAGTGGTTGACAAGAACCTATCTCTCATAAGAATGAATGGAATACTCAGCGCTCATTGCATCTAGGTGATGTTCACAGACGTGTGGTGCTTCACGGGAGGTCACCCATCCCAGTACTACTCCAACTTGAACGCACTTAATTACAGAATTTCTTTCAAGAACCTCATATATAGACCTAATATGTTAATATGTTGCTTAATATGTATGATTTAAAGACACCCGCGTGAATATAGGCCAAAGTTTGAGTTTGTCCAGCACTACTTTTTATGGTTGAATCGATTTTCATTCTTTGACTTTGGCAGATAAAGCTAGTAAGAATGGAAGGTTGTATTAGATGATTAAGACCGTCCGTTAGATATGTATGGAATCATTGACAATGTAGCTAAATTGTTTGACAGACCGCCTCAGAGAGGTGTCATCTCATGAAATACAATGTTCGTTGGATACGCACAAAATAGCACGCAGCTACACTTGCAAAAATGCATCAAAGAAGTGTCGTGACTGTAGAAGGAGCAATAACAAGGCACGTGAACTATTTGACAGAAGTATTCAATTTGTAGGATATTATGAATGGAAACGCTTCAATTAAAAGGTGTAAATCGCATGTTGAAACCAAAGCATAATCTTGGGAGCAAAGAAGATTTCTCTTGATTATGAGATCTGAGACGCAAAGGCTACAAATAATTAAAAGGGAGATATTACTCATCGTTTGTAAGAATAATTATGTCAAACAATGGAACATTAGTTTAGATATTATCACACAAAATAAAAAGAAAGGAGCTATTGATTCGAGAACATGAAAATGTGGGTTCCACCTATACAGAAGCAATATTTGACAAGCTTTATGTGAACATGTGAGAAAACAATGATTTGGTGTATTTGAAAAGTCAGATTCTACTAGCAAGTGTGGAGTGCTATACAATACACAATTTCAAATGGTAAGGAATGAGCTAGATCAGCTACACTATTCTATTCAACATGCGATGGTTCACTTTAATATCATGTCTATTATTTGAACATGCAACTTAATAATTGCAAGTTAGTCAATGTATCAAGTGAATTGCACATAATATGTCACCCTTGAAATGATTCTAGATCTCTTGGTACAGATAGATTATGTTTTGAGAAATACAAGTTGAGAATATACTCAATGTGAGGAATTGTAAGTTTTCTTCAAGACTGAAAATACATAAACTGTATGTGATGATCATGAAAGGAGGCAATGTTATGTTTTCATGGGTATCCAAAAGCATGCACTTGTGTTTATATTAGAGAAGGTGGCATCCTTTAATCCCTTATAAAGTAGGAAAAAACTTTGGTATATGTACTGAACACTAAAAGATGTTACTTGCAATAAGTCAAAGGGCATCATATAATAGCATGAGATCATGAAAAGATTACTCTCCTCAAGAAGACCAAGAGTTGACAGAAGGAAAGGAAGAGTGTTTTTTTTTTTTTTGTGGCAATTGGAGAACATATTTCTATAGGCTACTTCATCAAGATCAATTAGTCAACCTTCTTTTTAAAATGTATAGGTTTCAAGTTTTATTTTTGTAAATAGTGACTTTTGCTACTTTTGGTCAAAGTTAATCACTTGACTCTTTTTGTACAAAAATTATAAGGTTAATAACTTCATTCAAATTGTGCAAAAATGAGTTGGTTATTAGCCCAAAAGAGAAGGTAGTTTCCAAGTTTGTTATCAAAGAGAGCCTATAAATACAAGACCATTTGTAATGTAATGTGAGAGACTCTTGCAAAGGAGAAACTATGGAGAAATTTTGAAAGAAACTTTTGGCTTCACTATGTACAAAAGGGTTCTTCATATTGTATATTTTCAAAGAGATAATGAAGAATGCATTGAGTCGTATGTCTTGAATGTATTCATGAGTTATTATTACTAATTTTTCATATGTTAAGTTGGTAATCTCTTTATGTATTGGTGGAATCCAATGGTTTTTCTAATCTACGTAGTTGATGTGAAGAGATACACTCATTTCATGATATCTTGATTTGAATGTGTTGGCATAGTCTATCTTGTTCTATTTCAAGGTTTGTTATCCTTCTTTTGTCATCATTGCATTATGTGCTTAGACCCCCTTTGTAATTATTATCCGTTGTGAATCTCGAATTCGGTATTCATGTCTACTATTGGGGTTTCAATTATACACTTCTTTTAGTTGTCTTGTCTCCTTTTGGTACTTTCAAGTGAAAAGTACACAAAAAAATACAAATACCCTCATCATATGAGGGAGTTGCCCCTCACAAATGCAAAGAAAGATTGTGTTTTGATTGCAATCTCTCCAACTGTTGGCACGACTCTTCGATCAAATAAGATAACTTTAAAGATGAATTCGAAGTGACAAATCTGTTTACCAAAAAAATTTAAATCATTTTCCATTCTAAGTCTTGGCATGGGGTTCTTTGACATGCAACATTTGAAAGCATAAAATTCTCTCATTTCACATTATTATTGTCTTGACAACAGTTTTCTTACAAAAACCCATTGATTGTCTGGATCGCAGGACAAAAAACCCTTTGGTTCTGGAGACATCCTCATTCAGAGTCTGCATTGGGAGTAAAACACTCACATTTTCTAGTTTAAGTTATGAGCATCTTGCAGGTTTTAGGTGAAGGGTTTGTTTGGAGTAGTTATAATCTGGATTTGGAGTTTTGGTAGTTGTTTTCTGTTGTGGAACGACAATTTTGCTCTTCATTTTTGTTTCCAAACCTGTTCCAATTTAGGAGCATGATTAGTTGGGGTCTTCTAACTTTGGTGTGAATTGTGAATTTTCTGGGTAGTTTGCAGCATGAGATATTGCTATCCTGATAGCAATATCACAATTTGAATTGGTGTGGAGAATATCTCCTATTTATCAGTTTGCAGTGTGTTTCTAATTGAAGTTTGGGGTTTGCAGTGTGTTTCCAATTGAAGTTTGGGTATGACTTTGAAGTGAGCTTTTATTTCTTATTGGAGCTGTCCATTTGCTACTATAGTAGCCTAAACACAATTGAAGTTTGGGTATGACTTTGAAGTGAGCTTTTATTTCTTATTGGAGCTGTCCATTTGCTACTATAGTAGCCTATTTAATGTATTTTCACCAGTAAAAACAAAAATATTAAGACATGTTTCCAAAAGCTTTGGTTTGAGAACAATTGTAATAAAATGCCAGCAATTTTAATTAAATTATCAATTTCTTGTGGTTTGTTATTAAAATCTTTTTTCATCCAAAAAGATTTGATAATAATGTATTTGGCTTCAATTTGTTGTACCTTGCAGTGTTAGAAAGATAAATATCGATTTATTTCTTTGGGATATTACATGGAAGGTGAGGCTTATTTGAAGCACTTGGTTTGTTACAGAATCCTATAGCCCATTGTTATTAATCCTTGGAAGGATATGATGTGGAAAGATAATATTCTTCTTGCTCATTTCTCGAAGACTAGAGTTTTGAACCTTTCAATAGTATATGAAGGTCTAGCAAGTTGTATTTTGAGTCTTTGACACTTAAGCTGGTATGAGCGATCCCTTGGGTGTAGACTTAGTTTTTCAACCTCTTCCATTTGATGAAATATGCTGATCCAACTGGGTCACCTCTTTTTTAGATTTATTACGAGTTTGGTGAACAAATGCATGTTCAAGAAAGATATATAGGAGTTCAAGGATTTATGGAACTCACCCAAGCTGCAATGGAAGTCTTGGAACCACCTTAAACATGAATACCAGGTCAACAATTTTAATAAGTTTCCTGTTATTAAGATTAAAGATTTTGTCCCCTGCCCTTACTCCAAACTTTATACTTCCGGCCAGTGCAACTTTCTTGAGGACTATCATTGACCCCAAGCTGACAACATTCATTTTATCTCCCTTAATCTATTTACCAAAGATTGCTCTCATTGCTCCCTTTCTCCCCTTGACTCATTGGCAAATAGTGGTGTAAACTCTCTTGCTCCAAGTGGCAAAAACGAAGCTTGCAATTGTGCTAGTCCAATGTTGATGCATCATGCCAACTTATTGCTTGGACTGCTTAGACTCCTTGGACACCTAAAAATGTCAAACAGCCCATTGGTAACCACATTAAGTTTCTCCAATTCCCACTCACTAGCCCCTTGAGCCCCAAGTAAAAATCCATTAAGCATGCTTATTGGTATGGTGCCCACTTAATAAGGGTTTGGCAAGCCATCATGGTCTCTCTTCCCACCATCTATTTGCACTTGTTGGGTCTCTGTGTATCATTATGTTGTCTCTTATTCCTGTAGACAAGTTATTGTTAAATTCATTTGGAAATTCAAATTCGAGGTTATTTTTTTCACTTATTTTATCCTCGTGAAGTTGAAATGCAGTTATGCAACTAGTTTAACATTTCTCTTCAGATGACTATTTTTCCCACGTTTATGCAATAACAACTACTGAAGGGAACAAGTAGCTTGAGAAACAGGGTAGCAGACTGCATGACCAACTTATGGCTCTTGCAGGAAACCATGAGGGCAGCAATCTGTCATCCCTCTACAGCGCCCGTCACAACATATCATTACTTCTGCAATGTTGAGGCTAACAAAAATCAAATGAAACTAATTTAATCCATTTTATTTACTTCAATATATAACCGCAATATCTTGCCTAAATACAATCAAATTTAGTCGATCTATAATCATAGAAAACTGAGAATCATATCATATATAAATTAAAAGCTCAATATAAAAATACAGTAAGCATCTTAAAACAAGCACTGATCATATAATCCCTAGACAGTTCATTTTTTAAGAAGAGAAATTAAGTAAGCTAATAAATTATGCAATACTGAAATCACATATATCATTTAATATCCATAAATAAAATAAAAAAGATGAAATTGAAAGGTACATAAGCCAACCGCTAGCAAGTATGCCAAGCGAATTTGATATTCCACTGCTGTTTCCAGTTTATTGATGACTCATGAACATCGGTCAGAAGCAATCTTTGCCTTCCAAACAGCTTGCAATAAAAAATATTCATTTAAGTCGCTATGGTTGAACAAGATGCACATGTGTACACACATACATGAATAAACATGTATATATAGATTTAAAAACAGTATAGTAAAATACATTCATTATCATTCTATGTTGACAATATCCGAAATAAGCCAACCTCTGCCTTCCAAATGCCAGCTTTTGCCAGTATCTATAATGTCCCTTTCAAGCACAGAATCCAACAACAAATCAGTCACCCAGAATGGAAAAGCTAAAACCACCACCCATAGATCTCCCTCTTCATTAGACATTAAAATTATGCCAGTACATAGGCTTGAGTAGCCCCTAACTCTATCTCCACAATGAAATTAAACCCATTGCAATCATGTCTATTTGAAAGGAATTTATATTCCGTTTAGAACCTACACAATCTCTTAACGAGTACCTTATACAGAGACGTCTAAAGACATATAACAACATCATATTATTATTTGATGCATGCCAAAGATCGCACAAACCAAAATAATCTTGAAGACTAAAAGTAATCATCATAGCCATCAAGAATGACTTTAAACCTTTATTTCTTCAGATATTTTTTCACAATACAATCATAATATTCAAAGCCTTCAAATATAATGGGTGCAAAACACAAATAATATACGAATTTTCTAAAATCAGCGTTTCATGATACAAGATGAAGTACTAATATAATCTATAAAACAGGCTATGTCTATTGACATAAAATGAATAACTGTAGAAGGCACAAAACAAAATATTGACATTGAAAATAAGGAAAGCTTGCTGCCATGCTTTTATCCCGTCGACAAACTTGATTATTGTGGATCTTTTGTTGAGAGAAGAGGCCAGTTACTCATGAGCAAGTGATCCCTGAAGCAATCCATCTCTGATCTGCTGAGCAACATCACGAACTGCACCAGGTCCATGGGGTATGAAGACAGCTGAAGACTTAGAATGCGCTCCAATCTCTTTCATTGTGTCAAAATACTGTGTCACCAACACCATA
>MU223713.1:528636-548855 GCA_018584345.1 Thuja plicata | reverse complement strand
CTTTGCCTAGCAATGCCAAGTCCTGACAGATACTTTGATTCAGCTTCCCCTTCTGCTCTCTTGATTTGTAAAATTTTCTCTGCCTCTGCTTTTTCGTTTGTTGCTACTCTCATTCTTGCAGCTGATATAAAACAATGGAATGAATGATCAAAAACTAGAAACAATATTTAGGTAAATAGCTAAAACAGAAACACAATATGAACAAAATTGAGAACAAAGAATTGGTTTTCCTAAAATTAGATATTAAAGTGTGAAGAAACAATTGGTCATGGATTTTAGAGATGGGTAGCCGCTAAGTTCTTTTAGAATTGGTTTCAACCTGAATTTAATCTGTTATTAGCATTCCTCTTTTGTAAGGATCTCCTACTAAAAAACAATCTAATGATAAAGGACAGCTAAAAGTAAAAACTGATTGTATCATGTTAAAAATGTTGATTCTTATAGGATATGTGTGGAAAACAGAATGTTAGTCCGAGCTTACAAAAACAATAAAGACCCAGTTTGGTTTAGATGTGTTGAAAGAGTCAAGGCAAAAATAGGCACTGCTTATCAAAGCAAATCCAAAAATAACAACAAAGATGTTCAGTCAACGCTCTAGTAATAAAGACACATCGGCTGGTTTTAGAAGAAACCCCCCTGTTCTAAGATTGATGTCAACAATCTCCAAAAAATTTAAAATCAGAGGCCATGTACTACTGAATATGAAGTACAATCTGACTTACCTGCATTTATTTCATTCATTGCTCTCTTCACAAGCACATCAGGTTCTATATCTACAATAAGTGTTTGCACTATCTCATATCCATAGTTTGACATAGCCTGTAAACGTGAGAAACCAAGATTGAGTCATACTGCAATTGAAATCCTTCTAGTATTTGCTTCTTTTAAAAAAAATATTGAGGACAAATTATAGAAATAAATAAATATTACTATCGTATAATATTTATGATACATTTTTCAGTAACCAGTTGACAAAATAAATCACTTTCCCAACCTTTTCAAGTTCATCTTCAACAGCTTTAGCAATCTCACTCTTTTGCTCAAAGGCATCATCCAAATTCATCTTTGGGACGGCTGAACGGACAACTGTAAATAAAAAATGGAACAAGATAATTAGCCTAAATCCTCTTACATAATTTCAAATTTCATGGTTAGGGGTTTCTCTTCTTCAATTGTCTCACATAGAAGTAAGAAAAACAGACTATAGATGATTAAAGTGGTCCAGGTTGTACATTAATGTAAGATCATAGGTATCAAAGTTTGTATTTCACAAAGTTAACCATGAATTCCAGAAACAGCAATTGTATTACAGTTATGGGTCAGAGATTTCATTTTTTGTTAGCATTCTCAAAAGCACAAACATATTTGATAAAATATCTGCACAAACTACTCATCTACAATCATACTCTGAATTTATTTTCTCAAACTTTACCATCAAATACATAAGCCTGAATCTGTCCCCTCGTATCACTCAGTTTATAAAAAGCTTCACTGGCCTTTTCCAAAAGGGCACGGTATTGAACAGAGGCCACCACAGTCACAAAAACATTATCCTGCATCAATTTAAAAAACAAATTACACTCAAAATACAAACATAACCTTCTACAGAAGATTCACAAAAACAATATCCCGCACCAATTTGAAAGTCAAACTATCTTCTACATCTCGGTAAGTGTAGGGTTTGATTTCGATCTTAATTTTATTAACCTAAAGATATACCTTGGTCTTTGTCTCACAGCGGACATCCAGTTGCTGTACTCTTAAGGAAAGATGACCACTGACTTGGGTCCCAAAAATCCAAGGCACACAGTGCAACCCTGGCTCCAGCACTTCCTGAAACCGCCCAAATCTCTCTGTCATGGCCACTGTGGCCTGATCCACTTGTAAGCAGCAACATAACTGACCCATTTTGTTATTCCTGTATCCAAATGAAAAGAACACATGTACTGTAAGTCTAACCCCACTATGAACCTGTGCATGTAAACATTCAGAGATCTAAATTAAAAACCCAAGGAAAGCTTATTACCTAAATTGTCACTTGGAGAAGTTTTCCCTTACTATCTAGTATCTTACCCTGCAATAAGAGTACAGAATTCCTATATATCTGTAACGCTTGAGGCTCAACCCAATTTATACCCAAAAATAAAAATTAAAAAAAAACAAAAAAACAAAATACAAAAAACCAAAAACCAAATAGAAGAAAACAAAGGAGCAAAACGCTTACAAGAATTCCTATATATCTGTATCTGTATAGCTTGAGGCTCAATCCAGTACGCCAAAAACTCTAAAAAAATCCTAGACGACTATTCAAAATGATAAGACTTGTAAATAATGATAAACAGTTGGATCATCTGACTTTAGCCATTGGTTTCTTCAAGCCCGCCGCAAGCTGCAAGTTGTTTACGTGGACCCACGATGCGCATTATTGATGAAAAAACAAAATCCTCGTCGATATTACTTGGCTCTTATCAGAATGAAAGCCATTGAATTTAACCTATTGACCAGGGCACCTTCCTCTCTCCTTCCAACCAAGTCGCAATGGCTTTTCAGGATTATGATATATTTTTAGATCATATCTTAATGCCTCTGTATACACGCATCTCTGGAAAGGCATAGATTTGATGGCCATATGGCTGTATTTAAATATTTTATTATAAAATTTAATTAATGTTTGGAAGATTAATCATAGGAAAGGGAGTTTATGCTTCAGCTTGGGGAGGATTTATCATAGTAGAGGGAGAATTTTAGATTGATTGTTATGTAAATTGTTATTTTAAAATTCACATACATTTTTATATTTAAAAATAATTATTAAACTATAAAAATCAATAACAAAAATGCCATCTTGTGATCTTATGTGTAAAAGAAGCATGGGAGTTGAATGGGAAAGAAAGGGTATGGAGGTACCTTCATGTCACAAACATTGTCCTTATCCTTAAAAGGTAAATGTGTTATTTGTGTGAGGCTAGCCTTTGCCAAATTTACTATCTTCAGTATTAATTCAAAGGTAGATGTGTCATTCTTCAACATTAATTCAAAGGTAGATGTGTCATTTGTGTGAAGCTAATCTTTGCCAAATTTACTAGCTTTAATAGCAATTAAAAGGTAGACGTGTGATTTGTGTGAGGCTAATCTTTGCCAAATTTACTAACATGAAGATAAATGTGTTTATAGGTGGATTTCCTCTCTAAGGAGCGAAAGTATAATAGAAGTTGATCTAATTGTGGGGAATGGTTTACATTAATTTTTAGGTTGCAAGATATGAAGTGATATGGTACCAATGAATGTTCAATAATAACAAGGTTATGTAGAGTTAGAGTCATTATTTTGTGTGTATTGTTTAATAAAGTGAGCAGATTTATAAATATAAGTACATATTTGAAGATGTAAATGATGATTTGGTATATAATAATTTAGGCTTTCTAAAATGTGTCAAAGAAGTTTGGGTAAGTAGGAAAATGTGGTTGTATGATCTTAATTTGATTTGAATCATTAAACTCTTAATTTAGGGGTTGAGTGACATTATATAAGGGAGGTTTGGTCATCTCATTATAGTAGAGGTAGTATGATGTGGTGGGTGACAATGGCATTTCCATTCAAAGCCTTTGAGTCATCATGAATCTTTATTTTATTACTAAAATGTGTCATTCAAAGGTATTTATTGAGGAAATTACCTCAAGTTTTATTGATGGACATTATTTAAATATTTTAGAATAGTAAGGGAAATGTTGAAATAGGTATCATTTTGTGCAACCATTGGAAGTGAAAACATGGAAAGGGATAAGTGACAATTGTAGAAAGAAAGAGTTTGGAAGTTGGTTTTACCTGTAGTTTGTGTGGAAGTTATCTCTGGGAAGATTCAACTTGCAACTTTTACCCCAAGTCAAATAAATAGGACAAAACTAATTACTAGTGGATATTTTCATTTAATGTAATTATTGAAGAAATATGTGGAAAAAGCTTGATGTTTTTAAGTTTAATAGATCTCCATGATTGTATGTCCTATGAAAATGTAAGTTGTGTATGTGTTTGACTAGTAAAATATAAAATCATAAACCCTCAAGTAGAAGGGTAGGGAAATTGATACTAAATTCACAACTTGGTGAAGATATAAGAGGCAATTTTGAAGGTTACAAAAATTGTTATATACGCAAATTTACTACATCTTTTAAACTTGGTTTTGAAACCAATGTTGAAAGTCAACAAGGTTTTTGAGAACCACTTAGATCTTTGATAAGAAAGTTAAAGGAGCATTAATTTCACAATGATTTGGGAGCTATTAATGTGGTGGGAATTTTAAATGTGCTAACATTACAGGGTGATATTAACATGCTTTCATCAAACATGAGGATATTAAATTTAATATAAAAATAATGTAAAGAAAAAAAAAAGACACTTTGGAAAGCATTTATCAAGAACAAGCAAAAAATTGTGAGAGAAAACTATAGAGTGCATTATGATTACTTTATGAAGATAGAAGGTAGGAGGTCTATCAAATTTAAAGGGACAAAAATTGCTCTTTTTTTATAATTATTCACAAGACAAAAGAATTTTCTTAGCTAGTTACATGATAATTTCATTTACAATATAATTTGTAGAAAAATAAAATTCCCCCAAATTTATTCGATAATTTATTAAATAAATTGATTTAACTCCTTTACAAATTCACTCGTTTAAGCATGAAACATGTATCTAGGTTACAAGATTTTATCAATTTTAGAAAGCACATTGTCAAAAATTAGAGATACAAAGTTAAGGCATGTCAACCTTGAATATTTTGGGAATAGAATAAGGAAAGACAACAAGTTCCAAATTATGTAGAAGGTGTTAAATAACATGCTCCTATAGGAAATGCATTTTATATTCATTGTACCATCCATCAACCTTATTTCGAGTGCATAGAACATTATGAAATTGAAACTAGAAAAATAAGGATGACAAATGATAGGTGTATAGCTAAATTAGAAGGAGAATCCATAGGGGTAGCTCTCATGTTATCTCAAAGAGATTTTTTTTCAACATTAATAGTAAAGTAGCATACCAACATTACACAAAGAGGAACAATGCATGTCATAATACTTTTGTACCGTCCTAAAAAGTTAGCACCTATTATTGGCAGATTTAGGACCTATTAGACATCATTTTAGTGCGTTCTATATCGGAATGTCTTTATGCTTGATTTCTTGCATCTTTCATTTTCTCTCCCCGAAACTTTTCACTTTTGAAGACCCGAGTTTGCTTTGAAATTAACAATGTTGGGACTAGGTTGAACTAAGTCGGCCTTGTCTTGGATTAGGTTGACCCAATTCGACCTTGTCCTAGGGCATTGCATTTAAGTGGGCTTCGGGCCCAATGCAGAGGTTTTTCTTCCTAATATTTATTTGTGGTCGGTCAGACAACATTGAATCCCGAAATGAGTATAAAAGGGGGTCTTCTCCTCTCATTTTGACATCCATTATTATCCAATATTATCAAGATTTTCCAAGGTTATTATGTGCAGGCAATCCATTTTTGGTGATTTTTAAGAGCAAGTGTAATCAAGCTTTTTGAGGATTTGGATTCAAGATTTGAAGGCAAGCATCCAATTCAAGATCTCCAAGTCTCCATTTATTTAAGAACCATTCAAGAAAAGGTAATATTCTCTCATTGATACAAATTTCTCTCCCATGATGGCCAAGTTGAGTAATTCTCAAGCAAGCAAGAAGTGTAATCACCCAAAAATGGTCTACAAAACCCTAAGCCCCTAATCTCGACTATTCAACAAGAAAACCCTAATATTGATTAAATCCCCTAAGTCCTAATCTAAGGAAATTCAATTCATCAATCTGATTTGACCTAAACTCTAAGTCTCATTTAATCAATGCACTTGATCTTGTTTAATTAATTAATTCCTATATCCTAATGTTGTTGACAATTAAATCAACCTAATACTATTTATTTAATTGATGTCTTGGGATGTTGATTAAATAAATAAGAATTGTCAATTAATCACAAAAGGGATTAAATTAATTATGAAATCACAATTTGGAGGAAAATGCATTAAACCATTTAAATAGTCCAAAAAGATTGATCAAATTAGTTTAGGAACAGTCAACTAATTATCATTTTGGAAACAATTCAAATCAATTAAGTTAACTAAATATTATCTCCTTATCATTTTGGAAACAATTCAGTTAACTATTCAATCAGTTATGTTAACTCATCATTCAATTTAACAACTTCCAAAATGACTGATTAAGCATTTTAGTTAACTAATTCTTCAACTTTGAGTCTCAACCAATCAAATTGGTTGCACATGGATTGTGCTAGTTTGGGATCAATCTCAATCGTCGATCATTAATTGATCTTGTCCATCCATTTTTGAGAGGATTTCTATATAATCAGGCCTCCATTCTTCTAAAGAGAGATAAATTTGTGAAGTAGAAAAATGTAGTTGTGTTGATTATAGATTATTTTTAATTTTTTATCATATTCATAGTTCATTTAGTTTACTTTCATTTGCATAATTAAATCATAGGAATCTTACTTTCATTTTCTCAATAATGGATTAATCTTAGCTTAATTTGGATGTACTTGCATTTCATTTAGCTTAGTTTTCAAAATCCTTCATTTAGATAGTCTATAGTCACTGGAATTTGCGATGATTTGAGAGAAAAAATCATACTCCTATTTACTAGAAGGCAATGAGTCACTTTGATTGATTTGTATTTCATTAGTTTACCATGTTTAATCAATCACACAATGATTCATTGAATTGTTTGTGTTGTTAGATAAGTCACATTTTCACACACACATTTCTGGTGCCCACCATGGGGCAAAACATCCATTTTTGGGTTCAATTTTGAATTGATATTTCAAATCTCAGGATTATTTTCGTACTTTGATTGTGTTATCTCATATGAGCATTCTCATAGAACAGTACGAGTTATAATGAATTCTTGTATGATAACACATATATTATCGTATTAGTGCCTATAGATTCTCGTACGAGAATCTTCACTATTTTTGACAAAACAACAAGCTTTTACTATTTTCTGGTTTTGATTTTGACTTTGCTGATGCTGACAGGTTGATTTTTTCTATCTCTCTAGATTTTCTGTAGCTTAACATATATGTGTAGGTCATTTCGTTGAAGACACTTGAAAAACATCTCGACCTTTTGTGCAAGACACATACCAAAGAGATAAAAATTGATACTACAGATGTATTTCATGCAAGTTACTTAAGGAGAAATGAATGAACTTTGTGTTTTCACTAATACTTTTCTAGGAACCTCGCATGCAAGACTTTTAAAATGAACATCTATCTGGTGTGTCTGAGAAAAGCGAAAAGGTAGGAAATTATGCTCTTTTCCCCTTTGAGGGAAATCAAGAATCTAGACCCTCGTAGCTTTTTCTATTTATTTCATGCATATAATGTAGACGTGTCTGTCCAAGTGGGAAAAATTACTTGAGAATGACCCACATGAGCATGAGGTGTAAGCCACACCACTCTAGCTCACGTTAAACAAAATTGCTTCTTGGAGTCAAAGCCTCAGAAGAAGAGTACATTTGAGCTTATACTCATCTCTCACCTAGCATGTAGTAGGGCCCTAGAGGTCTCAATCACATTCACATGACTACTTGTGCCAAGGTTCTTTGTGGGGCTATAGGCCTAAATTGTGCTTGCATGGACAAAAGGATGTATTCGAACAAAGACCCTTACTAGACTCCATAGAGTAGCAGCTTACATGTTTCACCTATGAAAGTGGGATGATCCAAATGCAAGGGAGATGGTAACTCCCCCAAGAAACTCGCCATATCATGCCCCCATTATCATTTGGGGTGTGATAATATGACATCATTAGACCCATTGCATGGTTGGCGATGGTCGTATTCTAATTAGCTATTGGGTGTGTACCTAAGTTAGCACGCCAAGATTTTCTCACTAATCCAATTGACTATAGGGCTTAGAAAGTGATGGTGTCATTGAGTCTTTTCAAGCCTATGTTTATTGTGCTTGTACACTTTGAATATTTAACAAACAAACCTTGAAACAAAACTGAAAAGTGAACAATAAAAATTGAAAATGAAGTGAAAAACCTTAAACAGTCAGTTGGCAAAGTCTGAAATTATGTCAGTCTTGTTAGTCCTCTCAGTTTGTTGTACGGTTTACACAATCGAGTCCTTTTTCATCAGTTCCAGACCTCTGGTTAGATTTTGTCCTATCTTCTGTAGTTCTAACTTCAGAACAGTGATTTTGTCATAATCGATCATCATTTTTAGTCATAGTCAGTTGGTAGTTCTATTTCTGTTGTCGTGAGTCCTAATTTGTTGATCTAGTCCTTTGATCAGTCCATCACCATCATTTCAGTCTTATTTATCTATTGTCGTTTTCTAAGTCATAAGTGCATTATTTGTAGGAATAATAGGTATTGAGAGGGGGGAGGGGTGAATCAGTACAAACAAATAATGAACTAATTCCACCACTGAACCAAATAAATGTTGAAATAATTTTCAAACTATAAAGTAAATAGCTTATGAAAATATATGATAAAAAGTAATATCAAGCATCCACAAACTCATCACACATAACACTGGTATTTTTCATGTGGAAACCCTTGTAAGAGGGAAAAAACCACAGTGGAGATCTGACACCCACAAGCCGAATACTGCAGTATATGAGTTTTCCCTGTTATGAGCTACAAATGCCCTTTCTGAGGGTTCACCCTATTAGGAGTGACTAGTACACTATTAGGAGTATAATAAGATCAACTATGGTCTACCGCAGTAGAGGATTTAAAACCTTAATAAAGAAGTCACCCTGTTAAAAGATTTACAAAAAAGAACTTGTTAGAGTTCACCCGATTAGGGATTTTTCCTGCTGCAACTAAATTAGGAAACAACAAGATAAATGATCTGGATGTAGCACTATTTTCTACATATCCTATAATTTCTTTATACTATGTACCTTTTTACTCTATAATTTATTTTTTCTATCTCTTCTATGATCACAACTTCAACTTGAAATCATAAAACCCTAATCACCCAAAAAACTCTTCAACAACTCTCTCTCTCTCTCTACTTCCTTACATAAACAACTTGCACCAACTTAAAATTTATCTTCAAATTGCTTTCCTGGGATAGTACCATGTGTCAAATTGATAATCTCAATGAAAGAATTGATTTATCATGACCGCATTAGGTCAAGATAAGATCTGCAAGTTTATATCTCCAAGATAGTCAAACACATTTTGACTCCTCCAATGCAACACCTCAAGTATGTCTTAAATGCTTGCATCGATATCGTAAATACCCATATATTGGATGTATAACCTTTATTCCACATCATCAAATCATTAGAAATGATTTCATATACTTTACCACTCACTGATACGTGATCTATTGACCGGTTGATTAAGAAAATAAGAGTTCTACCTGTCTTAGTGTCTGTGACACTCAAAAATCTACCACCGTTCAACAAAATAAGTGTTGGTTGGAACCACTTTGGAATGTAAACTGGTTGAAGCTAATTTTGTGACCGCTCCTCAGAATTCTATTTGAACCATGACCGCAACCAGATTAATGTATGTATAGTCTATCGATCTTCTAGACTTAACCAAATTTTAGTATGACCTTCTTACCGATTGTATCTTCACTTTACCTATTGTATATTAGGACTTGTATGCACTTAGTTGACATCAATGACAACCAACTAACAATCTCTCAACATAGTACCAAATACCAACAATATCCCACTTTGGCATTGATAGAAAACATATACTAGATCAAACATATGCTTAAAATCATGCAATCATAATATCAACATATGAATCCCTATATACATATTCTTAACCATTCATATACTCTCCTTACATAAATTTCCTCCTTTAACAACAATGAAAAAGGTACAAATACTTTCAATATATGTATACAAATCTTACTTACATCCTGTCAAAAATTACCTTGAAGTGAATCTTTTCCAAACTCAAGGTAGTTACCCATAGCTTCTACAAGTAACCCATTACAATGATTTGGTCAATTAAACTCGAGGCTAGCTCTACCATGCTATCTAAAGTGTTCATGTCTGGTAAGGAAAATATAGCTTCTGCTTTTTTCACTTCTGTTGCATCACTTCTATTGTAGGAGATAAGGTGGATTGAAGTTCCAGTAGAATGATCATTCTCTGCTCTTGCTCAATTTGAATCTACTTAACCTTGTTTTTTATTTTCTTTACCTGATTATTGTAAGTTGTGAATGAACTTAATAGTGGATCAAGTTGATCGCTTAAGTTCTTTGATTCCTTCTATGCTTTAGCTCGAATTTGTTCCAAATCTTGAATAAATTTTGAATATCTTGATACTTTGACAATCAATTGACCTACCTCAGTCAATATACTCTTAACTTCCTCTATCAATTCTGATAATTTGATCCTATATGTAGAAATTTTTTCTATCATCTTCTTTTCTAAGTTCTCCTATGCATTCTTCACAACAATTATCTGCAAATCTGGACCTTGATGTAATATAGCTTTCACAAGAGTGTCCATCTAATCAATAGGTGTTCCATCTTCATCATATGTAACCCCAGACACTAACTCAGCTAGGATGTCTCTAGCTTTCCTTAATACTTGTGTCTTCTTCTTCTTCTTCTTTTATTTTTCATTGTTCTTTACAACCTGAATCCTTAATTATTCTGAAAGTTTCATCAGTTCCTTTGGTTTTGTTGGTACCCAAAAATACAACAAGGTTTTTGAGTACCTTGTTAATTTTTTTTTGCATTTTGACCCCTTATGAGTACTTTTGAGCCTTTTGCCCAAATACAATTCCGAAGTTTGTCATGCATATCAGGTGTTCATCACTCTTGTTTAAGCATAAGAAGACATCCTAGATCGGCAGATTCAAGTTTTGAGTCATTTAGTGATGTCTTGTTTTGAGCACTTGTCCATTCTGCATTTGTTGATTTAAGTGTCAAATTGATGTAACTTGCCTACTTTGCATCTGAATATCCTGCATCCACTTAGGTTTCATGGGTCACTGCTTTGGGAATGTTTTACATGTATGATAGAGAGCTTATGTTTTAAATCCTAAGTCATTTTGAATCCATTTGATAAGTTTTCAGTTTCCCCAAAGTTGGTCTTGCAAAACTATCATGTTTCTCTGTTATGCCCAGATTGTTGAATAGCCTACTTTGAGGTCTTCCAAAATGAATCCAGTTGAATGCCTTGCATAATTGAATGCTCCCCCATGTTGCAAACATAGGAGTGTACCCATTTGAAGAGTTTCATATTCCTGCCAATCTAGTTATTCACTTTTCCAAAGCCTTTCCATTTCCAATTTATTAAAAGTTTCACTGAATGTGCAGAATCCAGAATTAAGTGACCTACTTTGTGGTTTCCCTATTTGCACTCAATTCAAGATCAGGCATAATTGAAAGTTGTTCTGCATTGTATACCTGGAAGTGAACTTATTTGAAGATTTTTAGACTTTGATCAATCCAGTTGATCACTTTTCTAAGTTGATTCCAAATCAGTTTTCTGCATATTCACCGAGTTTAAAACCAGAAAAATGTTAAGATGCTAACTTTGAAAATTTATATCAGTTGAATAGTTCACTTTCAGAGTAGGATAATTAAGGTTTTGCATTCTACATATGACATTGAATCCATGTTTATAGGTTGAGATTCTGAAGGTTCATTTTGATGACTTTATGAATTTAGTATCAAAGGCAGTTTTTGCAGTTTGCAGTGTAAAACAGAATCAAATTTACAGAATGGTTATTTTGCAAGAATGATAACTTTTTATCTGAAAGTTGTTTTCAAAAACTGATCATGACATCATTCTTATTGCAAGCAAATATACTATTTTACCTGATGGTGAAGCTCTAGAGTGTGATTTAGTAACTTTGTAATGGCCTATCCGGATGAAGTTTATGATGTTTCAACATATTACATTTGCACGGTTTTCTGAATTACTAAGTTTGAATAGTTACAACTTATGCCTGAGGATGAATTTGGAGAATCCCTTTTGCATACATATTTATTATAGATGAATGGATCTTCTTGCCAAGTGTCAGGGTCGGATTGCTTGTTTCAGTTAGTTTTTGAGGCCTGTTCCAGAGGCCAGTTGCCATCAAAATGTTCAGTTTGCGGAAATGTCAAAAGTGATTGTAATGTCTCTAGTTTGATGTTTTTTGATAATTTGAATAATGGTTTGTACCTAAAGAAGGTGAAAGCATATTCAAGGCGTTGGAACTATAAACTGAAACACCAAGAGAGCTGCATATTTGAATAGAGGAGTTGAAGTTTGAATACAAATTGACAAGGATAAAACTAATTTCAAATAACTCATGCAACATATTGGCAAAGGTTTGAAATACTTGGAAGTAATTTCACATCCGATAGAGAGCTACTTTTTTATATCCCGATGGAGCCATTCCGCAAGAGACTGCAATGCTACCAAAAATTCTTCATATAGATGAGTTATACTATTTTCCTGATCTCATTAATACAATGATTGACTGGAGTTTTGAAGATGCCATGCAAACATGAAAGTTTTAAAGCATTTGGACATAGCCAACAACAATCCCATTAAAAGTATGGGCTGCGTGGACAAAAAAGGGTGTTTTAAAAGGTTTTTAGTCAAATCCAAATGCAAAGTGTTGGATGTTGCACATTTAATGGAAGACCACGTTGCTTTTAAAATGGAGGATGGCTTATGGCCAATTTAAAGCTCCCAAATTATAATAATAGTCTGCGCAATATGGAAGTGTTTAAAATGTATATGCAGAGAGCTATTGGATTATAACATATCGAGAGGGAGGATGGATGAATTGAACTTCAAAGTACATAGCAAAGCCAAAGTAGAGGTGAAGCTAAGACTTTTCCAATGTTCTCAATCCAAATGCAATGGGCAAGTGCAAAATACAGAATAGGCTGCGCAATTCATGATCTACGCAACATTGAAATAAGACATTGCAAAGTACTTGGCAAAGACAAAGCCCACACAACAATATGAAGGAGTTAAAAAACAAATGCAATCTGCATTTTGCTAGTTTATCATACACCAATGAGTCTTGCGCAGGAGGCATAGAGGGGTTTTAAAACATAGTGAATGCTTGTGGGATTAATAACCTGCATAGTGTATTAGATATAAACATTGAAGTGATCCCACACAACATCCAAAGAAGGATTAAAACTATGTTTTTAATGACAGCAATGATATGAGTTGCACAGCATATAGTTGATTCTTTACAAAACTTTTTAAAGGCCTAGCATGGTGAGTTGAGGATAGCGCTAGGTTTGAATGGGGCTGGGCATGGGAGCCAACATGGAAGCAAAGGAAAAGACCGCGTAGGTGTTAGTATACAGAGATTAAAATTTGAAAATATGAAAATGGGATTATCCCACATTGCCTGTGCGTGGTCAATTTTTAGTATTTATATACTAAAGGGCACGATATATGAAATAAGTAAAAGAACCAAGAGGCCATTTGGTGGGCCTCTTGGCTGGACGGATTAGGTGTGTGGTGGGGCCCAAATTTTGGCGCCCAGATTTTGAAAGTATTTCAAACATTCAAACCAATTATCCCACATGCACCCTATAGCAGAAATTCATGATGTTTATAACCAAAAAGAAGAAAATATGAAATGTGAAGCAAAGAGGAAGCTATCCACGCGCGCACCTAGGTAGCCGCTGCCTCAATTTCTGTGCCCAATCGAATGGTGACCAAATTTTGTAGAAAAATGATGATGTGGCAAAGATGGACATGTGGTGGTTAGTCACGAGGTCGCTAGATGTTGGCGGTTAATGAAAAAAGATGCTGAGACTTGGAGACTAACTTTGGTCGCCGAGTTGCGAGAAGCTGGCGGTTAAGTCAAAATTTTCATGAGACAAGGAGACTAATTGCAGTCGCCATGTCACCGGATAAGAAATGTTAAGTAGCCAACATTAGGAGACTTGGAGACTGAGGAGATGGTCGCCGGGTCTCTAGATTAAACCATGGTTAATGTAAAAATCAAGAGATTTAGAGACTTCTTTGAAAAAGAGAACTAGGGTTAAGGAGTAGTTAAAGACCAGTTAAGGAGAAGCCAGCCAACAGGTGACACATGTCAATTTCTGGTTGATTATGGGCATAAAATGCAGAAATGGAAAATTTCAAAAGAGAATGGATAATATGCATAGAAATAGTAAAAGATAAATGATTATAAAATCATTATTTGGGAAAAGTTTTAAATCAAATCTAGACAAATATGACACAAAGATAATGTTTTCAAATTGAAAAATATTAAAATATTGAGGAGACATTAGGGCATAATCTTTTGCCATAGTCTTCAAAAGGTATTTTATTGCAAATCATGTTGAAGAAGTTTTCCCGGAGGATGTTTTTGGAGAATGAAATCAGATATTTTTGCAGAGATTAAAAATCAAATAAGATTTATAAAAGCATTCACGGTGAAAAGACAGTGAGAAATCAGATTTGTTTCTTCAGAATGAAGTCAGAGAATGAAGTAAAAGATAAGGAAATAAGATTTTGAAGACTGAGATCACTGTTGGAATTTAGATTTTTATGGAGAAAAGGAAAATAAAAACAAGTCAGATTTGATGAAGAGGACATGTGTTTTTCAGGCATGATTCCTAGGGTTTCTTGTCTCATATTTATTTCCCTCTTCTCTCTATTTTGAGGGTTCCTTTCCTCTGTTCTGTTAGGTTTTTTCTCTGCAAATGTTCAGGGCAGGTCCCTATTGGTTTGATGAATTTATATTGCAAGATACACTTCTATGTCTTTTGTAAATTCTTGAAAGCTTAAGGTCTGGATGTGTTGAAGCAGAATTCATTAATGGAATATAGTGTAGTTTTCCCTCTTTCATATTATCTTGTCTCTTTGTCTTCTGTTTGTGCTCTAGTGTGTTTCACTTGTAAGGCATTTGAAATACACCTTCTATAAGGTAGTGTGTCTAAATATTTATGAGTTCCTTTCAACGAGAGGACTAAGTTTCATAGATAATTTCAGAGAGCAAAGCATTATGATAAGGATTTGATGCAGAAGTATGTATATGGGAGGATAGTTTGTAAGACACTCTATCTCAACTACATGTAGTTTGTAAGGTACTCTACAGTATCTCCATTGGTTTATCTTTTCTAATTCATGTTTTCATTGACTCTTTGCCCAAGGGATAGGCACTGGTCTAGGATATAGTTTGCAGTTTGTTCCTCATCCAATATCAAAATCATTTCAATCAATTTCATTTATTTTTTAGAATAAATGAGATGAACTCATTAGGGACTCATATCAGCAGGATATTGTCAATTTTAGTGATTCCTTGGAGAGTGAATCAACTTTGTTATCCCTCCTTAAAATGAAGAAGGATGAAAGTCCTTATTGTTAGAATAGTCCCAAAGGATAACTGAGAGAGGGGGGGGGGGGGGGGGGAAAAAGTTATNGGTGAATAAGTTATCAGTAACTTTAATTATTTTATCTTGTTAACTTCATAATATAATAAAGTAAATGCTCATTCAGATAACACAGTACACAACACACAATTTGATTACGGGGAAACCAAATGGTAAAAACCCTGGTGGGAATTAGCTCGCACAATGAACTATACTTGTTTGTAGTAATCCTTGTTAGAAGATATTTCAACCCTATTAGGAATTGTACTTTACAATGTAATAAGTATAGTGACCTGGTTAAGGGTCTGACCCTGTTAGGAGTCTTTTACAAATAACCCTGTTAGGGGTGAGGACTCGCTGTCCAAAAGCTCACTACTTAAATGGTGAAGGCTACAACCTTCTGTAGAATAGATATGCACTATATATGATGATGAAATGTAGAGTAGACCTACTGTCTTGATCAGTTCCAATGTATTATAATCTTCTACTGCTTCTTCACATAAACCCTTGATGAATGAACCACAACTGATATTCTGCTCTGTACATTTTCTGTCTCTTTTCATATCATTCACACTTGGCGTATCACAAATTACTTTCTATAAGTATCTTACTCAAAGTATGAGAGCATGGGACCTATAAGACAACTCTTCATAATATCCTTGTCGGCTTTACTAAGCACGCAAATAATATTAAGTTTGTGCAACACAAACTGAATAGACACGACGCTTCACTAAGTCGGCTTCACCAAATCAACTCTAACTTTGCAATCTTCTTGAAACACGTTTGGAACCTTTAGATAACTATCATCAAATCATAACTAATCATGAATATACACACGCATATCCTGAAGATAGGCACAACTCAAGAAACATGTTAAATACATCAGCTCTAAACATATACTCTTCCAGAACTGTAACTGCTAATAACAAAACTACACAACTTGACTGAAACATCATATCTAGACCTGCGTGTATGAATATAGTAACCAAGGCATGTCTACAACATGTATCTAACTGTGCAAGGTTGGATAAAATTGTTCTGATAAGTTCTTACAGAATGCTGCAATATATTATTTGTTGTCATCAATGACAAACATACAATCAATCAACTACATAGAAACAAATATCCAACAATCTCCCCCTTTGACATTGATGGAAACATATGATTTTAAAAACATCCTCTGTTCATGTTGTCCTCTTTCTTTTACAATCTTCTCAATATCCTCATCAAAGATTTCTCTACAATATTGCAGTTCCTCTGACTGTGTTTTTGATCCATTAATATATACTCCCCTAGAGTATATGCTCCCCCTTAGTACATACTCCCCCTTTGACATCAATGGAAAAGGGCACCATAAACCATTAGGAACAGGTACTACTCTAGAAGTAGAGTAGTCAACCATTTATTAGTCACACAGGACTAATGTTCTTCCTGTATTCTCTAATCAGACTTAGGAGAGGGAATTAATCCCAACTTCTCTCTGAGATACTCAAAAGTATCTTTTGATAAAGGTTTTGTGAAAATATCTACCAACTGTTCTTTGGTGCTCACATAGTCCAATTTCACTTCTTTGTCTACAACCTTTTCTCTTAGAAAATAGTACTTGATCTCTATGTGTTTTGTCTTTGCGTGCATCACAGGGTTCTTAGACATGTTAATAATGCTAGTGTTATCATAGTGAATAACAATAGGATACTCAACCTGAATACCAAAGTCTTTAACCATCTGCTTGATCCAAACCATGGTTGAACAATTCAGTGCTGCTGCAACATATTCAACTTCTGTTGTTGACTGAGAAATACAGTTCTGCTTCTTTCTCATCCAAGAAACCAGCCTATCTCCAAGAAATACTACTCCTCCTGAAGTACTCTTCCTATCATCAATACAACCTGTCCAATCTGCATCTGTATACACATGAAGCTGTACATTCTCTGATTTAGGATACCATAAACCATAGTCTATAGTTCCCTTTAGATATCTGAATATCCTCTTGATTGCCATTAGGTGATTCTGCTTGGGTTCAGCTGCAAATCTTCCAACAATGCCAACTACATTAGATATGTCAAGTCTAGATTGAGTTAGATAAATGAGTTTTCCAATCATAGATTTGTATAATGTCTTATCAATTGCTGTGAAATTATCATCTTTTGAAAGCTTGCTTCATGTTATCATAGGAGTGCATACTGGCTTACAGTCTTCCATCTTGAAGGTCTTCAATATTTCCTTCACATATTTTGACTGATTAATGAATATACATTTATATGTCTGCTTTACATTTAGTCCTAAAAAGTATTTTATAAGACCAATCATGCTCATTTCAAATTCATTTTACATTTCTTTTGCAAATGCCGCACTAAGCTTGTAATTACCTCCAAAGATAATGTCATCAACAAATATGGCAACTAGTAGTAATCCATCAGGTGTCTCTCTTGTGAATAGGTTACAATTTGCTGCACCTTTCTTGAATCCAATCTTGGTACTTGATAACCATCAAGCCTCTCATACCAAGCTCTTGGGGCCTGTTTAAGACCATAGAGTGCTTTCTTCAATCTGCATACCATGTCTGGTTTATCTGAAAGATAAAATCCTTTAGGTTGTTCTATGTAGATTTCTTCCTTCAAGTCGCCATTCAGAAAAGCTGACTTTACATCCATTTGATAAACTTTAAAGTCTTTGAATGTTGCATAGGCCAAGAATAATTCAATGGCTTCCAGTCTGCTCACAAGGGAAAATGTATCAGTGTAGTCTATTCCTTCTCTCCACTCATATCCTTTACATACCAATCTTGCTTTGTTTCTTACTATTTTACCTTCTTCATTCATCTTGTTTCTAAAGATCCATTTTGTTCCAATCATATTTTTGTCACTGGGTCTAGGAACCAGTTCCCATGTCTCATTCTTAATCATCTGATCTAATTCTTCTTTCATTGCATTCTTCCAATCAGAATCATTACAAGCATCTTCAACACTTAAAGGTTCAATCTGTGAAAGTAAACATACCTCTTCATCCATTGATAGACTTTTTGATTTTGATTTGGTCAAAAAACTACTACTCTAATCTCCAATGATATCATATTTAGAGTGGTATCTAGATGTGAATTTAGGAACCTTAGGTGTTACTTCTTCTTCTGTAATCTGTGATTCTTCTCTGCTTGATTCAGGGTCATTGCATGAGACTTCAATGCAATCAAACATTTCTTCAATAACAATATCTTTGCTGCTAGGCCTAGGTTCATCTTCAATCATAGATGCATATTCATAGTACCTCTCTTGAACCATAAAATTTTCATAAATTTTTACACGAGTACTTTCAATCATCTTTTTCAATCTCAAATTGAAACATCTGTATGCTTTGCCTTTTGTAGAGTAACCAAGAAAAATACCTTCATCACTTCTAGCATCAAACTTACCAACACCATCATCTCTCTTGATGTAGCATTTGCTACCAAATTTTTTGAAATACTTTACTGTAGGTACATTACCAAACCAAAGTTCCTAGGGTGTCTTATCTGCGCCTGGCCTCAATTGAGTTCTGTTGATAGTATAGACTGATGTATGCATCTCTCCAATATGTGTGTGCAACTTTTCCTTCAATCATCATAGTGCACGCTGTATCAAGTATAATCCAGTTCCTCCTTTTTGCAATCCCATTCTGTTGAGGGGTTCTAGGAGCACTCAATTGTCTTTTTATTCCATGTTCTTCACAGTACTCATAAAATTGATCAGAGGTGAACTCTCCTCCTCTATCTGATCTCAGACATTTAAGTTTTAATCCAGATTCATTCTCAACCTTAGCTTTGAATATTTTGAACTTCTCAAAGGCTTCAGACTTCTCTTTTAAAAACTCAACCCACATCATCCTTGAAAAATCATCAACAAAAAAAATGAAATACCTTTCTCCGTAGTATGATCTTGTTTGGGTAGGACCACATAAATCTTTATGCACTAGGTCCAATTTGTTTTCAGCTGAGTTTTGCTTGCTTCTGAAAAAACTCCTTACATGCTTTCCCATAACACATTCCTTGCACATTATGTCAATTGGTCTTGCAATACTTGGAAGGTCTCTGACTGCCTTGACATTAATTATCTTTACTATGTTATCAAAATTGACAGAGTCTCTTGTGCCATAACCAACTGTCAACCACTTTTGCAACAAAAAAACTTACATCTGAATTGAGCTGAAAAACATTACCTTTTGTTTTGGAGCCTGATGCAATCATGTCTCCATCCTTGTTGTTAATGATGCACTTATTGTCTTTGAACTCCAAATGATAACCTTTGTCAAGTAGCTGTCCAACACTTAGCAAGTTATGATGTAATCCATCAACATACAGAACATCATCTGTCTTGTTCTTTCCATCCAAAGTGATAGAACCTTTGCCTATGATAGGTTTAGGAGTGTTATCTCCAAATATAACCATACCACCTTTTTATTTGTCTAAATGAACAAATCTGTCTTTGTCACTTGTCATATGGTGAGAGCATCCACTGTCAATGATCCAATCAGTTCTGATGTCTGCTTTGGAAATTAGGGCTAACTCTTATTCTTCCTTTTCATCTGTAATGTCCATTTCCTCGAGCAACTTTTCCATGTCTTTAAGGGCAACAAATCCAATTTCATCCTCTCCTGAATCTTCATCAGTTACACCTTCTTCAGTATGGTAACATTCCTTCTTATATTTAGGTTTGTAATCAGATCTGAACTTATTGACTCTTGTGGGACATTTAGATGCAAAGTGACCAATCTTGTTGCATGAAAAACATTTGAATGGAAGCTATCCTTCATATTTTCCTTTTCCTTTCTTTTCTCTTTTAGCAATCATAGCAATGATATCTTCTAGTTCTTCATCAA
>MU223713.1:504714-521392 GCA_018584345.1 Thuja plicata | reverse complement strand
ATCTAGGGTTTGAATGATGAATCTTGAATGCTTGAACCAAATCCCTTCAAAGGCTTGAAAGCTTGAATCCTTGATCTTCAATGGAGAAATTTGAATGCTTGAGAGGAAGACTTGAACACCTTGAGAGCTTGAGAACATGTAGAACAATGGATGCTTGAACGAAATCTTGATCACCTCTTATCACTTAGTTGATAGTTTGATCATGCTTAGAGAAAAATGTGAGAGAAGGCTTCCTTTTATATGAAATTAGGGCACAATCTTCTAAGGAGGCCTACACAGGATAATTAAATCATCATTTAAGCCTTTAACCCTAGGAGAGGACCTATATTAAATATAATTTAGGAATTAACCAATTCAAAACCCGAGATAGCCGACCCAAAAGCGGGAGAGAACTTTTTGCAAAGACCGACATCCAGGAACTTGTGGGATTCTGGGTTTGGGACCTTGGGATAGGGTTGAGGTCGGCCCTATCCTAGGATAGGGTCGAGGTCTACCCTATCCTAGGGCAGGGTCGAGGTCAACCTAGTCCTAGAAGGTCGACCCTGTCCCTGCATCCCAGAAACAGAGTCCTGCAACCCAGAATGCAGAAATCAATCCTAAAAGTGGTATAAGGAGGAGCAGATCAGGGGGAGATGATGCAAAAATAGGGGGATGATGTAATGGAGGTCAAATACATCCCCTAAGGAGGGATAAATTCTCTTAACATGGAAGTGCTTCCATTTTAAGATGATACAATTATATGTTGTCATCAATGACAAACATACAATCAATCAACTGCATAGAAACAAATATCCAACACTTATATCAATGGTCTTGCTATATTGACAATCATGATTTGTATAGTTAAGATTTGTATTTGATTATGCTTGGTCATTTGCAAATTGACTCATAAGTTGGTTAAATAAACTCCTAATAGCAAATCAGTGTCCACATTCATATATATTGTGTAATCAGTAATCCTAAAGAGGTAAAACCTGCCTGAGTATATGTGGAGCTCAAAAACGAAGAAGGATTTTATTCAATCCTTAGCAATTAGGATTTTCTTGGCTTGAAACAGTATTAAAGAGTATGGTGTTCAAGTAGTTTATCAAGCACTGTGTTTCATGTAAGAAAAATCCCTAACAAATTGGCGACTCTACTGGGGATAATAAAAGGACAGCAAGTTTAAGATGTTCAATTCCTTGTTTTGCTGAATTAGCCCAAAGTCTAGTTAAGATAGACAATTATAGAGTCTGGATTTCAAGAGAAAAGATACATTTCTTATGATTTATAAGAAGAGTTAAGTTTGTCTATTGTTTGCTACAAAGTGTCTGAAAGTTTAGTTTCTCCAAGATAGTATCAAAAGAATCTCACTACTGGTGACTAGTGAGTGGTGACTCTGAGTTCTCTGATTTGCACCAGTGTGCATGTTAAAGAAAGACTACAAAAGAAGGTGGACTTGTAGCAACAGTGACAATAGATTTTTGGGCTCCTGTGGTTATGGACATAGCCAAGTGAGGAATCATTAAAAGGCTTTATATGTGGTATGTGTGAGTGAGCTGATTTGAAGAAGAAAGAGCTAAAAATGGATATCAGCTAGTTGTAAATCTTTCTTTGCAACAAGGTGGTAGGTCTACAAGTTGGAAGGCTGATTTGGAGGTGTTTTCAAATCACATATTTGTAGCAACTCAAGTACATCCATGTATTCCACAAAGTTTTGATAGTTTTCCTTATGAAGTGATTGTAGCACTAAAGCAAAAAGGATAAAGGTGTAAAAGAGGTTTACATATGTCAATTTTTTACTTGTTTTTCTGCAAAATCTGAATGAGATATGTACTAGATAAGAGTGGCAGTTTGTAATCTTTTTGATTGCTAAGATTTCACAATCTAGTGATTGGAGGGGTAGTAATTTGTATGGGGCAATTAGTTTTGAGGGTATCCATGGATATCCAAATCATATTCCATCAAAGGTTAGGGAGTGTTTGCCAAAGTTTACTGGTTTTGGTGAGCAGTCAGCTGAAGATCATTTAGAAATGTTTGCTGACTTGATAGACAATCATAACATTTCACATGAGGATATATTGATGAAACTTTTTGCAATATCTCTAGTTGATGTTGCAAGAGATTGGATTAGGAATCTACCTCATGGCTCAATAGAATCCATGGAATTATTAGAGGCTTGTTTTATTGAAAGATTTAGTGATTTTGAGTAGCTTAGTGATGTAGAGCAATATGAGGATAAAGAGCACAGTGATGAGCAAGGCATATCTAAATCAAAAGATCCTATATCATAGTTTGATCTTGTCAAAGTAGAGACAGATATGTTGAGGCAAAGGCTTCAAGAAAAGGTGGTGCTACTTTTACAAGGACACATGAATAGAGAAGAAAGTGAATCACCAAATGATTTCTACATAAGATTTACTGATAAGCTAAAAGGCTATGGTATCATTTTTTGTCCTCGGGAGTTGTATGGGTTGAGTTATTTGTCCAAATGTGTTTCCCTCATACATGTGAGTTATCAATTGCTCAGAGGGCAAAATATTTTAAGCAAACTATAGAATGGATAAAGGGTTTAGAAGATGCTTCTTCTAAAGACATATTAGATGTTGAGAATAATGATATTGAATTTGAAAATTCTGAGATTATTGAAGATGCTGATGACAAATCTGATTGTGAAGAATATAATGAATCTGATTTTAAAGATGAATATATGATTAGTAATGATGAGGAGTTTACTGCTAGTGAAGATATTTCTGACATTAATATTGATAATAAGTTATATGAGTAGCAAGAAAATGAAGAAGATATATGCAGCCAACAAGAAGACAACTATGATATAGACATGAGTGTTTGTAGTGAGGACCTTACACAAGAAGATATTTTTCCAGAGGTTTCACTACAAGATTCAAATAAAGAAGAAATTTGCAGCATCATGCAAGAGAATAGTGAGGTAATGAATGAAGAGGATGACTGTGTTTCCCTTCATAGTGAACAAATTGCAGAGATTTTGTCTCATGAGTATCTTAGATATTCAGGAAAAGGAAGCTTTGAACTTACATGCCCAACACATATTAATTTTGACAAGGAAAATGAATCGCTACATTCTGATTTTGACATATGTGATGTTGTTCCTCTTTGCACTCCTTTTTCATTAGGCTACGATAGATGTTATTTTGATTTATCAGATGATGAGGTTTCAGTATGGTTTCAGATTTAGCAGATGTGGAAATTCCAAGTATTGAGTTGAGTACTGATTTAGAGAATAGTGTGGATTTTGAATCTTGTCTTGATTCTACGTCTACCTTTGAACCATTAAAAAGTGGTCAATTAGTGGCTCAAGTTTCACTGGCCAATATTCAATGTACTGATATTTTCCCTCCCACCCACCACTTTTCTTTGAGTTTGTTTGATGATGATAAGTTGCAGGGTGCTCCTATTTTTGATGAAGAGGTTATTGCTCCATGTCCTAAGTTTGATCATATCCAAGGTGACGAGTCTTCTCTAATTTTGCATGATATGCAAGTGATGGATGTGAATGAACTTAATGATTCTTGCCCAAGCAATATGACAGAGGTTGAGTATCCCTCCTTTCAGTTGGATGGTGAGTATTTAAGTTGTAGTTTACAGATGAAAGATGATAAATGTTACATATATCAAGGTATGTTCTTATCTAATGAATGTGACATGTGTATGCCATAAATTTTTTATGATGAAAATCTACCTAATGTTTATGGAAGCTCATATGAATAATTTGTATATTTGTTTTCATATGATGAGTTGATACAAAATGACAGTGGATTGGATCAGATAGATAAGAGTGGCATTGTTATCATATTTTTGAAACATGGGGCAGAGAGTTTTGTGTTTGACAGAGGTAAGAGTTGATTTCAGTCATGGGGCTTTGGGCCTCTTGTAGATAATAAACATATTGTATAGTTGCTTTCCCTTTCAGTTGCGTGTTTGCTTTCAGTAAGAGGTTTCCCCATTTTTTGAGAAGAGACAAAATTTTTGAGAGGTGAAAGTGAAAAGAGATAAAATCTGATTTTGAGTTTTGGGGTGGTCTGCTTCTACCATGAGATTCTGAAAGTTCTTTGCATGCTCACATGGGGCACGCATCCATAGTCAGAGCCATTGTTGGTACTCAAAAATACAACAAGGTTTTTGAGTGCCTTCTTAATTTTTTTTTGCATTTTGACCCCTTATGAGTACTTTTCAGCCTTTTGCCCAAATGCAATTCTAATGTTTGTCATGCATATCAGGTGTTCATCACTCTTTTTTAAGCATAAGAAGACATCCCAAATTGGCAGATTCAAGTTTTGAGTCATTTAGTGATGTCTTGTTTTGAGCACTTGTCCATTCTGCATTTGTTGATTTAAGTGTCAAATTGATGTAACTTGCCTACTTTGCATATGAATATCCTGCATCCACTTAAGTTTCATGGGTCACTTCTTTGGGAATTTTTTACATGTATGATAGAGAGCTTATGCTTTAAATCCTAAGTCATTTTGAATCCATTTGATAAGTTTAGTTTCCCCAAAGTTGGTCTTGCAAAACTATCCTGTTTCTCTGTTATGCCCAGATTGTTGAATAGCCTACTTTGAGGTCTTCCAAACTGTATCCAGTTGAATTCCTTGCATAATTGAATGATCCCCCATGTTGGAAAAATAGGAGTGTACCCATTTGAAGAGTTTCAGATTCCTGCCAATCCAGTTATTCACTTTTCCAGAGCCTTTCCATTTCCAATTTATTAAAAGTTTCACTGAATGTGCAGAATCCAGAATTAAGTGACCTACTTTGTGGTTTCCCTATTTGCACTTAGTTCAAGATCAGGCATAATTGAAATTTGTTCTACATTATAGACCTGGAAGTGAACTTCTTTGAAGATTTTTAGACTTTGATCAATCCAGTTGATCACTTTTCTAAGTTGATTCCAAATTGGTTTTCTGCATGTTCACCGAGTTTAAAACTAGAAAAATGTTAAGATGCTAACTTTGCAGATTTGTATCAGTTGAATAGTTTGCTTTCAAAGTAGGATAATTAAGGTTTTTCATTCTACATATGAAATTGAATCCATGTTCAAAGGTTGAGATTCTGAAGGTTCATTTTGATGACTTTATGAATTCAGTATCAAAGGTAGTTTTTGCAGTTTGCAGTGTAAAACAGAATCAAATTTATAGAATGGTTATTTTGCAAGAATGATAACTTTTAATCTGAAATTTGTTTTCAAAAAATGATCATGGCATCATTCTTATTGCAAGAAACTATACTATTTGACCTGATGGTGAAGTTTCAGAGTGTGATTTAGTAATTTTGCAATGGCCTATCCGGATGAAGTTTATGATGTTTCAACATATTGCATTTGCACGGTTTTCTGAATTACTAAGTTTGAATAGTTACATCTTATGCCTGAGGATGAATTTGGAGAAGCCCTTTTGCATACATATTTATTATAGATGAATGGATCTTCTTTCCAAGTGTCAGGGTCAGATTGCTTGTTTTTGTCAGTTTTTGAGGCCTGTTCCGGGGGCTAGTTGCCATTAAAATGTTCAGTTTGAGGAAATGTCAAAAGTGATTGTAATGTCGCTAGTTTGATGTTTTGTGATAATTTGCATAATGGTTTGTACCTAAAGAAGGTGAAAGCATATTCAAGGCATTGGAACTATAAATTGAAACACCAAGAGAGCTGGATATTTGAACAGAGGAGTTGAAGTTTGAATACAAATTGACAAGGATAAAAATAATTTAAAATAACTCATGCAATATATTGGCAAAGGTTTGAAAGACTTGGAAGTAATTTCACATCCGATAGAGAGTTACTTTTTCATATCTCGATGGAGCCATTCCACAAGAGACTACAATGCTACCAAAGCTTCTTCATATGGATGAGTTATACTATTTTCCTGATCTCATTAATACAATGATTGACTGGAGTTTTGAAGATGCCGCATAGACATGAAAGTTTTAAAGCATTTGAACATAGCCAACAACAATCCCATTAAAAGTATGGGCTGCATGGACAACAAAGGGTGCTTTTAAAGGTTTTTAGTCAAATCCAAATGCAAAGTGTTGGATGCTGCACATTCAATGGAAGACTACGTTGTTTTTAAAATGGAGGATGGCTTATGGGCAATTTAAAGCTCCCAAATTATAATAATAGTTTGTGCAATATGGAAGTGTTTAAAATGTATATGCAGAGAGCTGTTGGATTATAACATATCGAGAGGGAGGATGGATGAATTGAACTTCAAAGTACATAGCAAAGCCAAAGTAGAGGTGAAGCTAAGACTTTTCCAATGTTCTCATTCCAAATGGAATGGGCAAGTGCAAAATACAGAATAGGCTGCGCAATTCATGATCTACACAACATTGAAATAAGACATTGCAAAGTTCTTGGCAAAGACAAAGCCCACACAACAATATGAAGGAGTTAAAAAATAAATGCAATCTGCATTTTGCTGATTTATCATATACCAATGAGTCTTGCGCAGGAGGCATAGAGGGGATTTAAAACATAGTGAATTCTTGTGGGATTAATAACCTACATAGTGTATTAGATATAAACATTGAAGTGATCCCACACAACATCCAAAGAAGGATTAAAACTATGTTTTTAAAGACAACAATGATATGAGTTGCGCAACATATAGTTGATTCTTTACAAAACTTTTCAAAGGCCTAGCATGGTGAGTTGAGGACAGCGTTGGGTCTGAATGGGGTTGTACATGGGAGAAAACATAGAAGCAATGGAAATGACCACGCAGGTGTTAGTATACAGAGCTTAAAATTTGAAAATATGAAAATGGGATTATCCCACATTGCCTATGCACGGTCAATTTTAAGTATTTATATACTAAAGGGCACAATATATGAAATAAGTAAAAGAACCAAGAGGCCATTTGGTGGGCCTCTTGGCTGGACGGATTAGGTGTGTGGTGGGGCCCAAATTTTGGCACCCAAATTTTGAAAGTCTTTCAAACATTCAAACCAGTTATCCCACATGCACCCTGTAGTGGAAATTCATGATGTTTATAACCAAAAAGAAGAACATATGAAATGTGAAGCAAAGAGGAAGCTATCCACACGCATGCCTAGGTAGCTGTTTCCTTGATTTCCATACCCAATTTTGTAGAAAAATATTGAGGAAACACTAGGGCATAATCTTTTTCCATAGTCTTCAAAAGGTATTTTATTGCAAATAATGTTGAAGAAGTTTTCCCAGAGGATGTTTTTGGAGAATGAAATCATATATTTTTGCAGAGATTAAAAATAAAATTAGATTTATAAAAGCATTCACGGTGAAAAGATAGTGAGAAATCAGATTTGTGCAAGGTAAGATCAGATTTGTTTCTTCAGAATGAAGTCAGAGAATGAAGTAAAAGACAAGGAAAATCAGATTTTGAAGACTGAGATCACTGATGGAATTCAAATTTTTATGGAGAAAAGGAAAATAAAAACAAATTAGATTTGATGAGGAGGACAGGTGTTTTTCAGGCATGATTCCTAGGGTTTCTTCTCTCATATTTATTTCCCTCTTCTCTCTGTTTTGAGGGTTCCTTTCCTCGATTCTATTAGGTTTTTTCCCTGTAGATGTTCAGGGAAGGTCCCTATTGGTTTGATGAGTTTCTATTGCAAGATACACTTCTATGTCTTTTGTAAATTCTTGAAAGATTAAGGTCTGGATGTGTTGAAGTAGAATTCATTAATGGAATACAGTGTAGTTTTCCCTCTTTCATATTATCTTGTCTCTTTGTATTCTATTTGTGCTCTAGTGTGTTTCACTTGTAAGGCATTTGAAATACACCTTCTATAAGGTAGTGTGTCTAATTATTTATGAGTTCCTTTCAAGGAGAGGACTAAGTTTCATAGATAATTTAAGAGAGCAAAGCATTATGATAAGGATTTGATGTAGAAGTATGTATATGAGAGGATAGTTTGTAAGGCACTCTATCTCAACTACATGTAGTTTGTAAGGCACTCTATCTCAACTACATGTATTTTGTAAGGCACTCTACAGTATCTCCATTGGTTTATATTTACTAATTCATGTTTTTATTGACTCTTTGCCCAAGGGATAGGCACTAGTCTAGGATATAGTTTGCAGTTTGTTCCTCATCCAATATCAAAATCGTTTCAATCAATTTCATTTAGTTTTTAGAACAAATGAGCTGAACTCATGAGGGACTGATATCAGTAGGATATTGTCCATTTTAGTGATTCCTTAGAGAGTGAATCAACTAGGTTATCCCTCCTTAAAAGGAAGAAGGATGAAAGTCCTTATATCACTGGTCTTACTATATTGACAATCATGATTTTTATAGTTAAGATTTGTATTTGATTATGCTTGGTCCTTTGCAAATTGACTCATAAGTTGGTTAAATAAACTCCTAATAGAAAATCGGTGTCCACATTCATATATACTGTGTAATCAGTAATCATAAAGAGGTAAAACTAGCATGAGTATATGTGGAGCTCAAAAATGAAGAAGGATTTTATTCAATCCTTAGCAATTAGGCTTTTCTTGGCTTGAAACAGTATTAAACAGTATGTTGTTCAAGTAGTTTATTAAGAATTGTGTTTCATGCAAGAAAAATCCCTAACAGGTTTCAACTTGGATATATCTATCGGTGTGATGAATAAATCTTCTTCATCTTCTGCAATAGTTATTGGTTTATGTCTATTATTTGCACTAGATATTACAAGAATTAATTTCTTTGTAGTCTTAGGTTCTACTTCAATCTTCTTTAGAGTCTCCTCCTACTTAATTACTTCAGCTTTCTCCACATACTTCTTATAAATCATCTCCTCTATATGTTTCATAGGCAATGGTGAGGATGAATCCTCTTTTCTTGTTGTGTTGACAGTTTCAATCATCACCACTGGTTTGTGATAGACTGATATTTTGTGTTTTAGTGTCCTTCACCAAGTTAGGAACATCTAGAAAAATATTCTCAATTGTCTGATCTATAGAAAATGTGTCATTTCCATGTATTGGCTCGTTTGATTATGCATGAACTTGTTCTATTTGAACTGCTACCTCCTTTATCTGTAGTAGTTCTTTCCATGTCTCAACTATTTCATCATGTACATTCTATGTATCATCAATTAGAAGTCTAGCTGCTCTACTCTTAATATTGAATTTATGCTTGTGAGAACTAATCATTATCTTAGCATTTTCTTCAAACAACTCAGGTCAAACTTAAACAAGTATTCTCTCCATGATCTCTTTGTCCAACTGTAATGTGGCACTCCATCTAGAATTAATCACCTGATATAACTCATTAGGGATGCAAGAATGGATTTCTAAAGGCATTCTACAAAGTTTATGAAAATGATACAGAATTACATCTTCTATCTTCTTCTTATCTTCACTGCTCCCCAAAGTACTATATCTTTTTCCAATATTGGCAAGTCTACCATTGTCCACAATACCTTTTACAATACCATCAATAGGAGAGGCTAACTTTTTTTCACCATTATTTTTATGTTCATAGGTATCCTTATCTTATTATGTCCCTTCTTCATTAGTTAATTTTTTCTTCCTATTGTAGATTCTCTTTGGAGTAGAAGTTTGTTGTCTTTTCTTCCTTGAAGATTCCCTTTCAGACTTAACTTCACTAGTAGTTGGTTTTCTCTATTTTTTCTTAGCTTCAGTTAGGGTTGTAGTAGTGTGAGATGTTCCAGCATCACTACTTCCAAACTTTTTCTCTGGATTAGATACCATTCTTGTTGTGTTTCTTTCAATGAATGGTTTCTTCAATTCCTTTTGAATTTTAGAGACAAATTCATTATGAGTTCCAAATCTCTATTCTTGTTTATCTAATGGTTTTGATAACAACTCATCAACATGAAAATTTATTAAATCACTTTCAACTTCATAAACCATAGGAGAAATCCAACATGTCCTAGGTTCCAGAACTTGCACAATACATGAATCAATGTCTACAAGAAAAAAAAATTATATCACTCTTGTACTTCTCTACAATGCTAGCTAGAATCCTTTCTCATTTATGAATTCTAGATTGGAAATATTTGAAGTAGCGCCACATGACGTTACTAAAATTATTCCCTAATTCCTTTATGAATACACTTATTTGTATAACTACCGATTTTTCCCTTGACCATGTAACATTTCCTTTACCAGGGAAAAAATTTTGAACATAGAAAAACATACATACTAGTAGAACTCCATACTTGAATGATTGTCTCTTGTCTCTTTTTATCCTTTCCATGTTCACCATGAATTGAATTCTTGTCATATCACATAGATCATATGTTGAATCATCCTTCATAATCTGACAGGCAACGTGAATAGCTGCACCAGGCACACTGTTAACTCTACTAGACTGGTAAATTTTGTATCCTATAATCATAGATGCAAAAAAAACTTCCTTATTTTCAATATTGTCAATTTTCATTTCTCTCTCATCTAGTTAGGATTTGGTTATTTCAGTGACTAGATGAGTAGCCACCATTCTCAGTGTACATTCCAAACCTTGTGCTCGAAATCCTGTGACTCTATGAATCAATTTCTTTGAAATCTTTTGTGGTCTTTCTAGCTATATGAATTTATCGTGCACTTTTATCAACACATAAAGAATCCAATTGGGATGGAATTCTATAGGAATGTCCACATCATAAGTCAAACCCTTCTCCTGTGGATGTTTGTGCTTGACTTTCAACTCCCATTGACGAACATACCCTTGTATTCTTTCTGGATTGCTCTAATTCTTCGATTCTATAATGGATATAAGAACGAACATCTTCAATCAACATCAAACCATGAGGGATAGTGGATAGGGCAAAAAAAATATCAATCTCAATAATTTTTCTTGGATGCAATTTGAATACGAGTTGAGGCTCCTCGGAAATGTTCACCAGAACTAGTGTATCAACATTTTCAGCCATTACGACCAACTGCAATAGCACAAAAATCTAACCACATACTGAAATGATATCTAAAAATACACAGGTTAGAGTTTCACAAAAACTCAATATGAAGCTAACTCAAGATCTCAATCACTAATGTAACCTTTTGCACACACTAGCTCAAGATTGCTCTCAAATTCTCAATAGAAAGTAAGACTGCGAAAAGAAATTACTTGTCCATTTATATATCATTAGTAAAATAGACATTACATACATCAACAATAGAAATAATGTCACATCACTGGTTAACACATTTTTAATACATGTCTGTTTACTAAGAGGGGAGGGGTGAATCAGTAATCCACACAAATTTGCCAATTCAACTTCTTAAAATTTAAGCACCAAAACATGTATAAAAACTAATATAAGTAAAATTTCAATGCATACAAAGTAATCAACCACACAATGTAACAACTATATTTATCACTTGGAAACCCAAATGGGAAAAAACCATGGTATGAGATGATACCCACAAAATCTGTACTCTTCTAGAATATGCCCTATTAGGAGCTTACCATGTTAAAGGTTTACAAAAAACTGTTAGGTGTTACTCGGTTAATAGATTTTCCTATAAAGATCTATTAGAAGTGTTATTTTTAGAGGAATTTAAAAAAAATCTAATGTGCCACCTTGTTAGAGGATTTACAATAAAGATCTGTTAGGATCCACCCTGTTAGGGGATTTTACTGTTACAATGATTAGAAAGCAACATATAGAATGATTTGTGAAAACTGCACTACCTCTGCATGATCAAATCCTTTTAAGCTTTGAAATACATCACCATACTTTATATTCTTCCTCAGCTCAATCACACTTGATTCCTTTACTTTCTCTGTCTCCAAATCCTTCTGTAATTCCCAATCAAATTTTTCTCTCTCTTTGTTCTTCTTCAACTATTCTTCTTTATAGAATCACTTCCACCAACTTACAACAAACCCTAGATTTGAGATATGATTGATCTAGATCATCTTAGTTAATATATAATGTATCTAGAGACTCATAGAACATTTTCCTTTGACTGCATCGACTTGCTCATTGATTTTACTTTAGTAGTTGAGCCATATCAGAAACCTCTTTTGACCAAAAGAAACTTCCTGAAGAATCCTCCTCAAATATATACCTCGATCAAAGTGATGTCAATTAAGTCCCACAAATCATGGAACTAACTTTCATCTTTACAAAAATCATCACCGATCCTATTTTCATATTGAATTCCATCACCGATCTACAAATCTTCATAGTACTCTGTCTTGTTTACCTATTCATTCTGTTAACACCACTTCCAATCAATTGAACTAGAATCATCGGTTAACATAATGATTCACTCTCATACATATAGTATCTTGACATTTTTTACAATTATATTTGATGACCACTCCATCAAATACATCATCGGTCTGAAACAATAATCAAATCAATTATTGTCTATCACTGACTGTTTTAGCAATTACCTGGTTTGAGTCCAATCAAACATAACCAACTTAATTCACTATATCAAAAGTCTCGATGGTAAAGTTAACATTAACACACATGATATAACCTTCCATAAGAACAACAACATTAGAGATATACTACAACTCATGATTCTCTTACACAATATCATGTAGCATACTGAAAACACTAAGTAGAGTAGTTGACATCAATGACAACCAAATAACTTATTCGCCTGTCATTAAATCTTTACCAATCTTCATCAATGCATCACTTAGTATCACTACATTAGTTATGCTAACAATCTCTCCCTTTGGCATTGATGGAAACACTCTTATCAACGCATCTCAAAAAGTTGTGTTCTTGGCAACACTCATATGTTTGTTTTGTTCTAACTTCTGAAAAAATGTTTCCACTTCTATCTTTGCCTCTAATCTTCCACTATTGTCTGCTCACTCAGTTATACTATTCCATCATCTTCATATTGTAGACACCTAAAATTATCCATTCGCACTTTAATATTATTTCTTATTAATATTTTCCCTTAACATTATAGTTGATTTTAATTAATTAACTATATTGTTATATTCCTCTGTTTATTTAGTTAAATTAAATTTAATTAATAAATTCATTTCCCTTTGTATTTAAATTTTATTTAAATACTATAATATATTATCCCTCCATTTATTATTATAAAATAAATTTATTTTATTTTATTCCTCCACTAGCCTAAAGTTCTTCTAAACCTTGATTAGATTAAAATTATTTTAATTTAATCCTCTTTTCCCTTTTTTCTAATCTTGTCTTCTACTAATATTCCTTTAATCTTAATTAAAAGGTGGATTATCTCTAATCATGTCAACCCAAAAATATTTTCCTTTTCTGAGCCAGGTCAACCTTGACCCAAATACCGAGGCGCAATTGTGCCCCTTTATGTCGACCTTGACTTGTACTGCTCCGACAAAAATTCTGTTCGCGAATCCTAAATTTTTTCCAAAAAGGGTATCCAAATATGCTCTGCAACTCCCAAAAATTGACTGTAGATGTCTGAAAAATGGTGTTTTGGGGTGGCTATATAGGGGTTTGCCTTAGTCAAACCCCCATTTTGGTGGTTTCCACCACCATGAATAGCCGAATGTAATAGAATACATGTGTGTGTTGCTAGGAAGAGCTTTGAATGTGCAATGCCAATATCTAATCCTCTAGATTGAAACCCTAGCATGAATTGTAATGAGAGAGAAATGCATAGATTTGAATATGATAAAGAAAGCATACCAAGCTCCCAAGGCTAAAGTACTCCTACCAAACTCACAATCCTTAGTTTTTATCCCATGATTGTATCTTTTGAATGCTTGAATGTTGAAAATGGTAGATCAAAGAAAAAGGAAGGATGGAAGAACTCTTTCTTGCTCCAATGAATGTCCACAATAACTTGTCCACAAAATTATTTCTTGCATCATCTCATCATCAGGTCACGATCGTGTCCATCATGTCATTCGTGTCTTTTTTTCTTTTCAATGAAGGCAAAAGAGAGTGCTTATATAGAGATTCCAAGGTAGGCCTCCTAGGGCAATGTGAGGGACCTTAATTCAAATTTCACCTTGAATCATGGTACAATCACAATAACCAACTAAGGAGGAGACCTATTAATTAAATTTCTGATAAAAACCCTTCCGAATTCGGATCCATGGGCCAATTTTGAATTTTGGGCCCCGCTATGATCCAAATTTGAAAGCGGGAACCAAAACCCGACAGAGGTCAAGGTCGAACTCAACCCTAACCTAAGGTTTTAGGACAATCAATATAGAGGGCCAGTGCAGTCTCCAGGTCGGCCAGAGACCTAGGGTGATGGGAAAACATAATAGAGTGCTGGAAAGGGCACATGGGCCTAGAAGAAAAGTGATGAAGGCTAGCAGGACCAGTACATAGGTCCTACCTAGAAAATAGAGCAACAAAGAAGGAAATCGAGAAGAATCCTCAGGATCCTAACCCTGATTTCACCTAGAAATGGAGAATTACCAAGTGCAGATGCATCCTAAATGCAAATCTTGAAGGCATTATATTTTTCCATTAGTATGCTTAGAGAAAAACACGATCTGCACCATCGGTTTACTCTACACCAGCAGATAGGGAAAAGCACTATCCGACACCAAGGTTACTCGACAAACACTGTTAAGTGTTATCCGATGACAAAAATGTAAAAGATACCCAATGAGTAACAACAACACTACCTGATGGAACAAAAAAGAGAGGAACTCGACAGATACAGGGAACTCAATGAATAGTTCAGTCAAGGAACACCGACAGACTGCAAGTTCAAACCGACGAACAAGAACGGACAGTCAGTTACATCCTGCAAAAAGTGAATATGACTTTCCACATCAGATAAATCACTGAAGTTGTATTTATAGCTTTTTGATTTGCTTTTAAATCCATTATGTGCGGAGGAAGCAATGTAATTGTTATTGTTTTAATTAGTTCTATTGTTTTAAAACATGCAAACTAAAGATCAAGGTCAAGTTGTAAACCTTGGATCTAAGAGTTAACATTGTAATACGTGAATTCTAAGATAGGTCAAATACTTGTATAAATAGATGCTCAATCCATTGAGAAAAGAAGTTGATCAATGAAGATAGTAGCCACGAAGAGAAACTAAAGACCAGACAGAGAATTCTTGCAGAAGAACACAAACAAAATCAAATTAGTTTTCAAGAACAAAACAGAGGCTACCGAAAAGAAGAGAAAAGGTATTCATCAATCACTTAAGGTGATATTATTATTGTAAAAGCTTTAATGGATCTATAAATCAGCAATAGTAGATTGCATACAGTCAGGTCAACATTTGTACTCATTCTAACAAGTGTAGTACACTAATGAAATCCTTTCAAGAAAGGTGGGCTTAACCGTCCTATTGTAAATCTCATAACTGAGTGCACACTTAAATCAGTGTTGTTAAAGCTCTTAACAGAGTAGATCTTAACAGGTCTCTACCTTAATACTCTTAATAGGGTAGATCATCAGAAGTGATCAAATTCTAAGCCTTAACCGACTCCCTTCCATTCTGCAGATAGTGAAGTTTTGTGGGTGCCATCCCCACCATAGTTTTTACTTCCTAACAGGAGTTTTCTATGAAACCATATCTTGTATTATGTGTTTATCAATTTCATGAATGTTTCTATGAATGATAGAAAAATATTAAAGATTATGAACAAAAAATATATACATAAGAAAGAATAACAGTAATGGTTGGTAAATCAGAATTGAAAGATTACTAATGATGAATTGTGTAAAGTGTTAAAAGTTTTAGAGGTACTGTCAATTCACCCCTCCCCTCTCAGTACTACTTCCCATTAATTCCAATAATTGGTATCAGAGCTAAGAATCTTCTTGGAAAGCTTAAAGGCTTAAGAGCAAAGATCTTGCAATGGAGAAGTACAAACTTGATAAGAATATTGAGAACAAAAAGCTTGAGATACAGATGTTCTATGAACAGTATAAAGAAGTGAGAATCAAGATGAGAGAGCTGCTAGATGAAATAAAAGGTATGGCTACCCTAAACAATGAAAAAGACTATCAAGAAGAAGAGATTCCAGATTTATTTGAATCTTCAGGATCAAATGCAAGTAATACATCAGATACATCAGAAGAGAACATCACAAATCTAAAGGAGATCAATCAACATCTAACAGAACAAATAAAGATGTTGCAAATCGGTCAAGAGACCCAGATGGTAAGAATGATTGATGTGATGAGTTTTTCTAGACAAGCTGAAATAGAGAGAATACTTGTTATTGATGACAAAAGGAAGATTTTAGAGAAACTACAAGAAAAGAAAATGGAAATTCAAAGACATGCTGAGCATCACCATGATCTCACAAATTAGATTATCCTTGTGAGTCAAGAAGAAAATAGAATAAATGTGGAACTCATTGAAAGAATACATATTATTGGTGAACTAAGAGAAGAAAATGAAAAACTAAAGCATGAGGTTAGAATTCAACAATAGAATAATGAGATTGTCAGAAAGGCTAAAGAAAGAAATAAAAGAATGGATGACTTTCTTGAAGAACAACAAAGAGTCAACAACAACAACGGTATATGCTTTACCAAAAATGGAGAATCATCAAATCCAAAGAATGTCTATGAAAATCCAAGACCAAGAAAGCTATCATGCAAGCACTGTGGAAAGAAAGGGCACACATCAAATGTATGCAAAGGTAAAATGAAAGGTACTCCTAAATCTACACCTACATCTTCATTCATAGGATTCTGTTATAAATGTAACAAGAAAGGACATAAGGCTTATGAATGCAAGAGAAAGATAGAAAAGCCAAAGAAGGAA
>MU223713.1:487035-504664 GCA_018584345.1 Thuja plicata | reverse complement strand
GGATTCTGTTATAAATGTAACAAGAAAGGACATAAGGCTTATGAATGCAAGAGAAAGATAGAAAAGCCAAAGAAGGAAACCTACATGGACAAATACTATCCTACATGCAAGATGAATGGGCACACATTTGAAGAATGCTGGAAAAAGAAAAAGCAAGCATGGAAGAAAAAAGGTAAAGAAGTTCCTTATCAACCAAAGAGAATCGATAATAAATATGTATGGGATTACAAAACTTGGACAAACTGTACATCATGTGGTAGATATGGTCACATTGCTGCAAACTGCATGAGAGAATGGACCAAAAGGTTTAGAGGCTGGTCAAACCCTAGAATGGCATGCTTACACTATCATAAAGTTGGTCACCTCAAGAATATTGCAAAGACTGATTGATAGAAATAAGCACATATCCCAATGGAAACACCATTAAAGATATCTGGAGGGAAAGAGAAAAAATATGGATAAAAGATTCAAACAATGATGAAGCTGGGCCAAGCAATGCAAATGGTGACACCCCATCCAATGGATCCAGTGACACCACCAACCCCACTTAAGCTGAACAAGTAAGTATGGAATTGCATTATACTTAGTCATATTTTGCATCAGTTCCATTATACAAATTAATAGATAGTCAAAATCTGCATGAACCAAAGATGCATATTAATTTACCTCTTACCAATCTAAGAATGCAACACAGTTGGTAAACACTTACCAAAAATCATCAGTGAAAATAATAATGAGTTGTTTACACTTACCAGAAATTGTCGGTCAACTAGTAAAAATAGTAAATTACCAATATAACCCGACAACCGTCGATAAGAAAGCAAAGTTCAGAAATGGTCGTGACAGAATACCAATATCCGTTAGTAAAATAAAAGTGGTCAACAACTACCTAAAACATCATGTCTTCATCGATGATGATTTGAAACATCCTCCTGACGAAACTCATCTTTATGTCCCGACGAGTTGATGAGCATTTATTGCAAAGAATTAGGTCAAAAATTCTATAAATAGTCGATGAGACAACTTCATTTTTCACCCGTAATTTGAAGAGAAAGCAGAATGAAAACCAAGTGATTGAAAAGTAGAAAGAAGAAGCATCTCTAGATCGATTCAGCACACAGAAAATAGATCCTTCATCACTATTGCGAATTGAAGTAAGTACCAAAGGCACCGAAAGATCTTTGTCATTGTTTTGTTAAGAAAGCCCTAATTTTGAGAAAACCCTAAATACTTGAAATACAATGGCAACCACATCAAGAACTGCTAAGTTGAAGAATGAAAAGAAGAATACGGTACAACTAATCAGGAATAACACATGTGTAGAACCCAAGTACAAAATCTATCCAGAAATTGCATCGAAACCCGATGAAGTCGACTTGTTTTAAAAAATTTTGCCTAGGGTTTTGCTCGTAGAAGATGTTAGGTCTTATATTCACTACAAGATCGCAGAATTAGGTGATCTTGAAATGGATGAAGCTTTTAAGAAGCTATGTGATGCCGAAGGAAAACTGAAAGAAGAGCACAAACACTTGGAGGTCAAAGGGTTAACCAATGCCCTACATTTCCCGAGGGAATTCAAAACAGAATGGATTGGGTAGTCTTGAGCAGGATGCATGATAGCAAACTATGGCTAGACCAACCCAAAAAAATAACCAAGGATGTTCTTCATGCTATCACTGGTTATCCGATAACTAACAAGCCTAGGGAACACAAGCATCCATCCACGAAAGAAGTTACAAAACTCACCAATGCAGAAGGAGACAACAGAGGTCTCAAGGTAAATACAATCACCGATGAAGAGCTAAAATTTGGTGCATGTATTATTGGGTACAAAATATTTCAAGCTAGCAGAATGAACAACATTTCTGCAACAGTAGTAAGCACATCTTACAAGATTGTAACAAAAGGAATTCAGATGGATCTGTGTGATATCCTATTAAAACAACTTGATGAGAATATGATCAAAATCAAGTCTGCAAAGAGTAACACATGTAAGTTTGGATCACTTATCGTGTGTACATTTTTCTATTTTCAAGAATACTTTCCTTCAATAGGAAAAATTGTATGGGACACTACCAAATAGGTAACCCAACAAATTAGTGAACTGATTAAGTCACTAGGAGACAACTTTGATTCTGTTATGTCTGCTTACTTCCTTGAGTTCAAGGAAAAGATGATGGAAAGAACTAGGATTCCTGAACAACTAATTGAAAAACACAAAGATGAGATAGGTTTCATGGCAAACAAAGACTTCACACATATAAAACCATTTGTACCAAGAATAGCTTGGTTAGCACCATTAGACTATGAGATCAATATTGATCAAGCTACAAGTGCAATTGAGGCATTGATAAATGAGCTTGTTGATAAGAAACAACCAAGGTTTGGAAATTATGAGGAGGCTAAATCTAAGATAAAACAAGGCCTAGACGTCAAGAAGACTATAGATAAGAAGGATAAAATGGTTAAGAATCTCAAGAAGATCCTATCGGTTATAGAGGAGGGAAAACATGATCAACAGGAGGAAACCAATGAACAGGGCACCATTGGTGAAGAACTAGAAGAAAATAAATCAAATACAGAGGCTACTGAATCTGATACACCTCTATCTCCACCTCATGCAAAGAAGCAAAGGACAAAAATTCAAACTACTGCAACCAATACCACACCACTTAAGAAAGGTCAAGTAAGGACCTATATGAGGAAGCAACCAACAAAAAGAACAAGACAAAAAACTGTCAAAACCACACCACCTAAAAAGAGGAAAAGGTTTGTTAGGACAAAAGCTGACTTGGATGACACCAAAGATGATGAGCTAGATGTAGTAAAGAAGAAATTCAGAAATCAAATGGTAGATGAAGCTTCCAAAACAATTGCTACTCATGGCACAATGACTAACAAAAAGATCAGTCAATGGGATACACTGAATCTAGAGGATCAGAATAAAATACAAGAGGCAGTCATAAAATCAATGATCAAGAACAAGTATACCCCAACAAAATTTGTAAATAAAATACCTCAAGAGCTAGGTAAAAGGGTATACCAACAGTGGTCATATGCCTTTCAAATAGAGAGAGAAGCAAGAGAAAGAGTACTTGTGAGACTAATGCCTCCTGAATCCAAGATTGAAGAGATAAAGAAGTACTAAAGAAACACTCAAGTAAATTTGTAGCCAAAATAAGAGCTTACAAAGTAATAGAGAACAAGTTTATTGAACTAGATTGAATGATAGAAACCAAATGAAGACAACTCCTGGACCTACTGGCAGAGTCAACAAGTGTTGAGAAACAATTAATTCTCACCAAAACACCTCACAAAGAGGAGGAGACATATAATGCAAGTCCTCAACATATTGCTTTGGACAATCAAGAAAGTGATGATGAGCCTATTAACTTTGATACGTGCATAGATGATAATATCAAAGATATCACTAACTATGATTTTGACAATGATCCAAAGAAGAAAGATGATGTAATATTTATCACACTTAAGGATCAACAAAGCCATCAAGTACTGCAGACATCATATGATAAGATAATTGACATTGCTGATGAACAAGTGCAAGACACTTCAATCATGCACTCAAAAGTGCAAGACCCTATAGAAGATATACAAAAATATGAGGATGTCACTGTTGAAAAGGCTATAACTGACAAGCAAGACACCAATACTAACAAAGCCCAAGCCACAACTCAAAGTAATATGCCTGTCCTAATAAAGGAAATAAACATACTAGAGGGAAATAATGGATCAAATGAAAAGGAAAAAAGCACACCCAAACACAAGGGTGATGAAGAAGCCAAAGGAACAATAGATACAACTACAGAGCAAGCTACAACCAATGATTAGAAAGATACATCTACTAATTAGAATAAGGAAGAAACTGAAAAGGAAACAGGGGACAAGCCTTCAGAGAAAGGTGAAGAAGGAAAGAAGGATGAGATAGAAAAGAAATCAGGAGCACATTCTACAAAAACACCCAAGGTTAATGAAGATACATCTTCACACAACCGACAGGTACCCACAGAGCAGAAGACACAAGATGCATCATTACAAAACCTTCATCAAGTAATTTAGAATGAACAAATGAACTAGCTATGGTAGTTCATGCATTTGCATCCCCTCAAATCTCAAAGAAGAAGAAGAAAGGAAAAAATAAGAATCCAGTAACTCTGGATGAAATTATTAAGATTCCAGTTTGTGATCCAAGAACATTGGATCTGACAACATTGACAAAATATGCAAAGCTCTGTGAAAGAAAAGCTATACAAGACAAGCTGAAGAGAGCGGCAAAAGAGGCCAGGGTACTGGAAGTAGCAAGACATATACTTCAGTAGATTGTACCAAACATAGATATTGATCAAAAAGCTCCAATTCTTGATCAACTAGTTATACTCATAGATGCAATAACATCTCAGAATACCGATGCTGAGAAGGTTATGGAAGAAAGACTTGAACAAAAGTATGAATTCAAGCTCGCAAAGAAAATAAGCCTGTTGATACGAAACAACCAAGGTTTGGAACATATGAGGAGGCCAAATCTAAGATAAAACAAGGCCTAGAAGTCAAGAAGACTATAGATAAGAAGGATAAAATGGTTAAGAATCTCAAGAAGATTCTATCAGTTATAGAGGAGGGAGAACATGATGAACAGGAGGAAACCGATGAACAGGGCACCATCGGTGAAAAACTAGAAGAAAAGAAATCAAATACAGAGGCTACTAAATCTGATACACCTCCATCTCCACCTCATGCAAAGAAGCAAAGGACAAGAAGTCAAACTGTTGCAACCGATACCACACCACTTAAGAAAGGTCAAGTAAGGACCTATATGAGGAAGCAACTAACAAAAAGAACAAGACAAAAAACTGTCAAAACCACACCACCTAAAAAGAGGAAAAGGTTTGTTAGGACAAAAGCTAACTTGGATGACACCAAAGATGATGAGCCAGATGTAGTAAAGAAGAACTTCATAAATCAAATGGTAGATAAAGCTTCCAAAACAATTGCTACTCATGGCACAATGACTAATAAAAAGACCAGTCAATGGGATACACTGAATCTAGAGGATCAGAATAAAATACAAGAGGCAATCATAAAATCAATGATCAAGAACAAGTATGCCCCAGCAGAATTTGTAAAGAAAATACCTCAAGAGCTAGGTAAAAGGGTATACCAACAGTGGTCATATGCCTTGAAAACAGAGAGAGAAGCAAGAGAAAGAGTACTTGTGAGACTGATGCCTCCTGAATCTAAGATTGAAGAGATAAAAGAAGTACTAAAGAAACACTCAAGTAAATTTGTATCCAAAATAAGGGCTTACAAAGTACTAGAGAACAAGTTTATTGAACTGGATTGAATGATAAAAACCAAATAAAGACAACTCCTGGACCTACCAGCAGAGTTAACAAGTGTTGAGAAACAATTACTTCTCACCAAAACACCTCACAAAGAGGAGGAGACATATAATGCAAGTCCTTAGCATATTGCTTCGGACAATCAAGAAAGTGATGATGAGCCTATTAACTTTGATACATGCATAGATGATAATATCAAAGATATCACTAACTATGATTCTGACAATGATCCAAAGAAGAAAGATGATGTAATATTTATCACACTTAAGGATCAACAAAGCCATCAAGTACTATAGACATCATATGGTAAGATAATTGACATTATTGATGAACAAGTGCAAGACACTTTAATCATGCACTCAAAAGTGCAAGACTCTACAGAAGATATACAAAAAGATGAGGATGTCACTGCTGAAAAGGCTATAACCAACAAGTAGGACGCCAATACTGACAAAGCCCAAGCCACAACTCAAAGTAATATGTCTGTCCTAATAAAGGCAATAAACATACTAGAGGGAAATAATGGATCAAATGAAAAGGAAACAAGCACACCCAAAGACAAGGGTGATGAAGAAGCCAAAGGAACAACAAATACAACTGCAGAGCAAGCTACAACCGATGATTAGAAAGATACATCTACTAATTAGAATAAGGAAGAAACTCAAAAGGAAACATGGGACAAGCCTTCAGAGAAAGGTGAAGAAGGAAAGAAGGATGAGATAGAAAATAAATCAGGAGCACATTCTACAAAAACACCCAAGGTTAATGAAGAGACATCTTCACACAACCGATAGGTACCCACAGAGCAGAAGACACAAGATGCATCATCTACAAAACCTTCACCAAGTAATTTAAAATGAACAAATGAACTAGCTATGGTAGTTCATACATCTGCATCCCCTCAAATATCAAAGAAGAAGAAAGGAAAAAATAAGAATCCATTAACTCTGGATGAAATTATTAAGATTCCAGTCTGTGATCCAAGAACATTGGATCTAACAGCATTGAAAAAATATGCAAAGCTCTGTGAAAGAAAAGCTATACAAGACAAGCTAAAGAGAGTGGAAAAAGAGGCCAGGGTACTGGAAGTAGCAAGAAATATACTTCAATAGATTGTACCAGACATAGATATTGATCAAAAAGCTCCAATTCTTGATCAACTAGTTATACTCACAGATGCAATAACATCTTAGAATACTGATGCTGAGAAGGTTATGGAAGAAAGACTTGAACAAAAGTATGAATTCAAGCTCATAGAGAAAATAAGCAAGGAAGTGGCACTGAAAAAGGGCAAGCTATCTGAATTGGTAAGTACAATTGATCCAATTATATCAGAAGTTGTTACCTTAATTAAGAAATTGTGCACTTTAGATCTACTCACTTAGGAGTATATCAACAAAATAGCAGAAATAGATGCTAATCTTAATGTCCAGTGCATAGAATCTAGCCAACATAGAAGAAGCACTTAAATTGCACAATGAACAAATCATACAAGCTAGGAAACAAAGATAGGACATTCAGTTTGCAGAGATGAAATAGAGAGATGAGGTCAATGAGCTCCAAGTTAAGCTCTTACCGACAATTACACTCCTACAACAAAATATGACACAGGCAAATACTCTAATTGCCACCCTTGAAATGTCTATCCTAGACAACATTTATGATATGCACGCAAGACTAGAGCTGCAACAAATGACACTAGAACAGTTGAAAGAACAATGGGAGAAACTGCTGGAAGATATCAAAACTACCCATTCTAACATTTTTGACACATTATAAGTTGCACATCTTTGTCACAATTTTGACATATTATAAGTTGTGCATTTTTTTCATCAGTATCAAAGAAAGGGGGAATTTGATATGTACATCACCTCAGTTAAAAGGAGGAAATCATATGTATAGCGGAAGAAAGGGGAAATAAATGTACATACAAAGAATAAATAGTATACATGTACATATACATACACTATACTGATGCACATAGTAAGGGGGAGTCATATTATGACAAGGATATAAACATGGTGTATACATACCAAAAGAGTTTAGTATTATGCACATATCAGTTTTTGATACTAATGTCAAAGGGGGCGATTGAAGGCATTATATTTTTCCATTAGTATGCTTAGAGAAAAACATGATCTACATCATCAGTTTACTCTACACTGGAAGACAGGTCAAGTCACTATCTGACACCAAGGTTACCCGATGAACACTGCTAAGTGTTATCCAATGACAAAAAGGTAAAAGATACCCGACGAACACTATTAAGTGTTATCCGATGAAAAAAAGGTAAAAGATACCCGATGAGTAACAATAGTGCTACCTGATGGAACAACAAAGAGAGGAACCCGACATATACAGGGAACCCAACGAACATTTTAGTGAAGGAACGCTGACAGACTGCAAGTTCAAACTGACGACCAAGAACTGACAGTGAGTTACATCCCGCAAAAAGTGGATCTGACTTTCCACATTAGATAAATCACTAAAGTTGTATTTATAGCTTCTTGATTTGCTTTTAAATCCATTATGTGTAGAGGAAGCAATGTAACTGTTATTGTTTTAATTAGTTTTATTGTTTTAAAAGATGCAAACTAAAGATCAAGGTCAAGCTGTAAACCTTGGATCTAAGAGTTAACATTGTAATACGTGAATTCTAATATAGGTCAAATACTTGTATAAATAGATGCTCAATACATTGAGAAAATAAGTTGATTAATGAAGATAGTAGCCACAAAGAGAAACTAAAGACCAGATAGAGAATTCTTGCAGAAGAACACAAATAGAATCAAATCAGTTTTCAAGAATAATACAGAGGCTACCGAAAAGTAGAGAAAATGTATTCATCAATAGCTTAAGGTGATATTATTATTGTAAAAGCTTTAATGGATCTATAAATCAGCAATAGTAGATTGCATATAGTTAGGTCAACATTTGTACTCATTCTAACAAGTGTAGTACACTAATGAAATCCTTTCAAGAAAGGTGGGCTTAACCATCCTATTGTAAATCTCATAATTGAGTGCACACTTAAATCAGTGTTGCTAAAGCTCTTAACAGAGTAGATCTTAACAGGTCTCCACCTTAATACTCTTAATAGGGTAGATCATCAAAAGTGATCAAATTGTAAGCCTTAACTAGCTTCCTTCCATTTTGTAGATAGTGAAGTTTTGTGGGTGCCATCCCCACCACAGTTTTTACTTCTTAATAGGATTTTTCTGTGATACCATATCTTGTGTTATGTGTTTATCAATTTCATGAATGTTTCTATGAATGATAGAAAACTATTAAATATTATGAACAAACAATATATACATAAGAAAGAATAACAGTAATGGTTGGTAAATCAGAATTGAAAGATTACTAATGATGAATTGTGCAAAGTGTTAAATGTTTTATAGGTACTGATTCACCCCTCCCCTCTTAGTACTACTTCCCATTAATTCCAACAAATCTATCATGTAAATGCACTAAAAAAGGGTGCTAAACCTACCAAAATGGAAGTGCTTCCATTTTAAGATGATACATTTAGTCCCCAATTTATCTTAGATATGACATTACATGAATATGCAAGCTAAATTAAGAAAAAATCATAATAAATAAAAAGGATATAGCCAATTCCTCAATGTAGAGATCCTGCAAGAAACTATTAGTACCTGCAACCTGCAGCACACAAGGTTAATGAAAAACCATAAATCACCTAAGACTTACTAAGATGATATTGAGAAGTGCATAGATCCCCTTATGCCCCCCCTATTTCAGCTTTCTACTTCTGAAGGGTGAAACAGGGTGATAAGGATAGCCCTATACACTATATATACACCTTGTTGAAAAAGATTTTCCTAAACATGTTATAATGATCTCAAACCTTCCTAAAATGATTCAAAGAGTTAGGTATCTGAATCAACAATGCCGTAGATGACACTGAAAACTGAGCTACAAAACTCAAGTCATGATGAAAAGAGTGAATGTCTATCTAAAAGCATATGAAGGGAAATTCAAATTTAACCTAGGTAAACCCTAACAAAACCCTTAAAATCCCAACAAAAACCCTAATTTCTATCTATAAATAAGGGAAGAGAGCACATACCTTCTCATTCTTACCATTTGCAAAATTTAGGAGAGAAAGCAGGATGTCGATCAGAGAAGAACTTCAAGCGACACAAATGGAGCTCCTGAGATAGTGTGTGGCCATAGGACAACCGCTTCCTAAGGTAAGTTCACTATTTTTGAAATCTATAATCTCAATTTCTTTGTTTGATAGGAAAGGTTGATCTTGACCCATAAAGGTCAACCTTGACCTAGTTATGTTGACCTTGACCCTTTAAGGTCAACATGAACTGGGAAGGTCCAGACCCTCCTCTAGAGTGAGGTCAACCTTGAACCGCAAAGGCCAACCTCAATATAGGAAGGTCAACCTTGACCTAACAGAGGTCAAACTTGACCTAGTCAAGTTGGATGTACAACTTAGTGATTGTAGAGTTTTGATATGATGTTGCTTTGTGCTTATAGGACCTGGTTTGTCTCTGAGAGCACCCCTTTGGAGGGCCACTACTATTGATCAAAGAGAAGCTATCTGAGCTAGACGAAGATGAGACATAACTACTGAGAGACATGGGACTGTACTAGGTAGCAGTCCTACCATAGACAAGATTCCACCGAGCCATGATATCAACTCTTATAGAGAGGTGGAATGAGGACACATGTTCCTTTCATCTTCCCTCAGGAGAGATCACAGTGACATTGGAGGATGTATACAAGATACTATGACTTCCAGTTCAGGGCGATCCCGTCATACTAAGAGTACAACAGTGTTCTAAGGATATTCACACAGATGTAGAGTATTGCATAGGATGGGTTCCACAGATGTGAGCCCGAGAAGACCATATCACCCTATCAACTATACTGGTAGGTCCAACACCCTTGGTACAAAGGGTTATGTTGTGTATACTTTCTTTGGTTGTAGTACCCAACACAAAGGGTACAATATTTTTAGCACCGTTTACCCATCATGTACGCAGGATAGAGAGTGATAGGACCATCTTTGCATGGGGTCGTAGCATGCTAGCCTATCTATATCATGAGTTCTGTTAGTTGGTGAGAAATTGGCGAGAGAGTCTCATGGTATGCACACTATTATAGATTTGGTTATTCAAGCATTTCACATGTACATGACCACATGGTTATCCCATGATGGTAGATGTGGGCACACCTAGAGCCTTTTCTCATCCACTAGGAGTTTTCTGGTAGTACAAAGATATCCTTTACTGGAGGGTACATCTAGATCGTATACCAGGCACAGATGTGATATGGAGACAATACTATCACATGACAGAGTGGCCAGATACATGACATCAGATGAGACACTTGTAGTAGTGCAAGCTACTAGAGGGTCATCCTAGTCACATAGTAATGTTGTATTACTATGATAGAGTGATGAGATAGTTTGGTCTTATACAAGGGTTCCCCAGAGCAGTACCTTGGTATGCACATCTGATGAGATACTATTAGAGACCTAGCGCTGTATGCAAACCATAAATAGAATACATTATAGAAAATGATATAGATGAGAGAGAGGATATAGAGGTAGCCCATGATGCATCCCAGATAGGCATCAATAGGGATTGCATCAAATACTGGAGTCTGGAAGGAACCCACTCCATCTTCCCTAATGACTATCCCATAGGTGATCTGGGCCTTTCAGAGAGGACACACCAAGATAGTGATGTACCATAGGAGGAGGAGGAGGAGGATGACAGAGACAAGGAGGAGCTCACCTCTGAGGGAGATCCCATGGAGGAGGAGAGAGCAGACAGGATGCCCCATACGTGTAGTACATATGCAGATGAGCATGTTGTTCATGCAAGACCACTGAGATTACGACGACCTCCATGCGCCCATACAAATACACCACCTCTGAGACTAGACATAGAGAGCTTTGAGAGAGTAGTCACTCCATGCCCCCACCATCTAGACCCTTCAGTGATACCTAGGAGGTAGATCCAGGTATAGAACATATATTTTAATGAAATATTTAACTTAATTTTTGAAGAAAAAGTACTAACAGATAAATGTATTTTAATTCTGTAGCTAGCGTAGTAGAGTGGAGGAGCTTTGTATCCAAGGTCCTGAAGGAAAAATGCCTATCCTATCGACTACCAGCCAATGAGTGAGAGTTCCCCATTAGTCACAGAGATCTTGACAGACATGTCGCCATCTTTTTGTGTGTCTAGCGAGAGTTGAGGTTATGTATAGAGAATAGAGGCTAATGGATGACCTACAGAGATCACAGGAGTGTGTATATGATCTTAGCATATTGAGGAGCCACTCACAGAATACCATACAAAGATCTGCATCTTCATATCATAGATCAGAGAGATCTGGGAGCCATCGACAATCAGAGCATAGATATAGAGAGAGTGATAGATAGGGCATTGTGTCACATATGTATCAAACTAAAAAAAAGAACAAAATTATATATGGATGAGAAACTTTCTTTGCTAGTTAGTTCTGTGGTTGATTACTATATTTTCACCAATAACATAAAACCTAACAGAAAGAAATAACGTGCATAAATGTATTCAAATCTAATCCGCTAAAATCACATAACCCATAAAATAAACATAACTATTTTATAAGGAATACATAAATACACAAGGAAGGAATGATGTACTAAGGATAATAACATTTTAGATGCATAATATTGATAGGTTCCTTAAGAGGCACACCATCAATATCAACAATTTTGTAAGCACCTGAACCAAAGTCTTCAATTACAACAAAAGGTCCAAGCCAATTAGGGCTAAACTTTCCTTTTTAACTAGGTAAAACATTCACATTTATTTGATTCTCATATAACACTAAATCAGCCACTGAAAATGATCGTTCAATTATGTTATTATTATACTGCTTCTAAAGTGATTTATGATAAGCTTTTATATGTTTCAAGGCATTTATTCGTTGTTCATCCAATATTTCTAATTCTTGTAATCGTTGTTCTCGAAATGTATCTTTGTCAATTATCCCATGAAATGAAACATGTAAAGAAGGTATTTCCAACTCCAAAGGCATAATAGCATCAGTACCATAGAAAATATTATAAGGAGAAGTACCCGTGGAAGTACAAACACTAGTCCTATAAGCCCATAAAGCATAGGTAAGTTGGGTATGCTAATCTTTCACATGCTTATTAACTATTTTCTTCAGAATTTGTTCAATGACCTTATTTGATGCTTCAGCTTGACCATTAGATTGAGGATAATAGGGAGTTGAAAATCTTTGTTGAATGCAATATTTCTCCAAGAATTTTGTGAATTCTTTATTCTTGAAAGAGGTACCATTATCTGAAACTATCATTGAAGGAGTACCAAATCGTATTATAATATTGTTAAGAATGAAATCACAAATAACATCCGCAATAGTTGAACGGAGAGGGACAACTTTCACACACTTCATAAAGTAATCTGTAGTTGTCAGGATGTACGTATGTCCTTGAGAAGAAGGCAGTGAGATTTTTCCAATAAGATCAAAACCCCAAATACTAAAAGCCCATGGAGCCACTTGATTACAAATCTCACGAGCAGGAGCATGAATCAAATTACCATGTTGTTGACATTGAGGACACTTCTTAACAAACATGAAAGAATCTTGTTCCATTGTTTTCCAATAATATCTCATTCTAAGAAGTTTATTGACTAAAAATTTTCCACCAAAATGTCCCCCACAAGAACTAGAATGAGCTTCTACCAAAGCTATTGGAATTTCAGTTCTACCAAGACATCTTAACAACAAACCATCATAAGAGTGTTTGTAAAGCGTATCTCTTAAAATGATGTAACGTGCTGCACGATTCCTAATACAATTACACATATTCCTTGTTGTCGATTAAGGAAAAGTACCATCTTTCAAAAAATGAAAGATACGAGAATACCATTCATCCAAATGCAAATTGAAACAATCATAGGTAACCTTATCAGAAATTGTAGGGTTTTTAAGCGTATGTATCGTAAATTGAAAGTCTTCAACATTATTCTCAAGACAAACCAAAGAAGCTGCACTTGCCATGGTGTCCGCATGTCAGTTATCTTTCCTAGGTAAAGTTTGAATCGTATAAGAAGAGAATTGTGAAAGAATATCAAGAGCCAATTCTCTATATTGTGTCATTTTATCATTCTTAGTCTGATAACCTCCTTTAATTTGTTCCATAATCAATTGCGAATCTCCATAAATTTCCAAGTTTTTAATAGGTAAACGTATGGAGATGTGTCACACTTGAGGACCATTTGGGTTGTTTTAGCTGAAACATGTTTGGCCATACATGCATGGAGCACACGTAGCACCATGTGGCGTCGATGTGGCAGATGGGTTTCGGCTGAAACTGGTCTGGCTGAAACGGTTTCGATCGGAACCCTTAAAAATTATATATAGGCCGAAATTGGGTTTGAGTGGCTCATTTGCACTGAGTGCCTTCCGAGAATTGCGGAGTGAAATAGGGGTACTTCGGCCGAAAATAGGTTGGTTTTTTTTGTTTTTTTTTAAAAATATTTTTAAAAATATTTTAAAGTTTTCTTTAGTTAAATTAATGTAGTTGCACTATTATTTGATGTTTTTTTTAAATTTTGTTATTTTTAATTTTAGAAAATATACAATATTATTTTATGTAGATTTAATTTTTTTTTCAATTAAGATTATATGTTAGTTACTTAATTAATTTAGTTTTATTACAAATATTTCAAAATAGTAGGAAAATATTAGAAAACAGTAGGAAAATGCTGCAAAATAGTAGGAATGTGTTACAAAACATTACAAAAATGTTATATTAGGAAAATGTTACATTAGGAAAATGTTATTTAGTTAATTTATTTATTTTTATTACATATGTTTCAAAACATTAGGAAAATATTACAATACATAAAACCAACATGAAACTGAAACATAAATCAACATAAACTCTAACAAATTAACCCTAACATAAAACTGAAACATAAATCAGCTTAAAAAATCTAACATTAACCCTAACATGAAACCTTAACCATATTGAACCCTAACATGAACCCTAAGAAAACCTTAGCAAAATTTTACAAAATATTAAGAAAATGAACTACAAGACATTAGTATTTTGTAACGTTCATGTATTAAACATAACATTGTACCCTAACATGTGAAACCCTAATATGAAACCAACACCTTGAACCCTAACATGAAACTGAAACATGAATTTTAACATAAACTTTAACATGAACCCTAACATGAAACCCTGACCATATTGATCCCTAACAGAAACCTAAAATGAAACCAACACATGCAACTGCAACATAAATCAACATAAACCTTAACGTGCTAAACTGAATTTTTCTTTTGAACATACATGTATTCAAGTGTTTTTTTTAATCTATTTTATCTATCACATGACATGGCATTATATAGAAACTAACATGAAACTGGAACATGTTAACCAACATAAACCCTAACACTAAACAAACATATATGAACCTTCACCATGTAAAACTAATTTAAAAGTAGATCCTTAAACCCAATTGAGAAATTAACCATAAACATAAACCCTAACATGTTCAACCAACACATGAACCCTGACCTTCAACTAGAATGTGCTATAAACCAACATGAATGGGCTAATTGATAAATAAACCAAGTTGATCTCTAAACCTAAACATGAAACATTATTTTAAATTCAACTACGCTAGTTGTAAACCTATAGACAAAATTGATCCATAACTCAAAACCTCTTTTCGTTGGAAAATATATGCACATGTATGTATATATGATTTTAAATCATTTTTCTTTCAAATTTATATGCATTCAAGTGTTTTCTAGTTTATTTATTTGTAACACATGTGTATAAAAATATATAATTAAATTAGAATTGGACCATGTACATGTGCAGCTTGATCAAGACATATATTCTTCTTTATACTTTCGAGCATATACATCTATTTTTTCTATCACATGACATCGGGTAGAGGGACATCACCTGTAGATTCTGGAGATGCTAGTGTACATGGGGGTTGTAGTTCCCACTCTTCTCATAGATCGATTGATTGTAGAGAGGGCAGGGAGGATTTATTTGCTAGTACCATAGCTTGATTGACATGAGCTATTGAGGTTCTTGATCAGGGTATCCAGTCATCCACCACCCTCCCTAATAGGGATAGGGTGAAGGTCATTAGAGAGGACCTAGTTTGTATGATTGACACAGTTCAATCATACAACCCTTATGATAGTATATCTATTGATACATTCTATACTTCTCTCTCTCACAACATTACTGGCATTGTGAAGTATAGACATATTGATTCAAAGGTCTCTACCGCTATGGTGAAGACCATGTTTCCTTTTTACCAAGATAAAGTGCAAGTCAGAGGTTATATGACTACTCGGTGTGAGGATGACCTTGTTAGAAAATTTATATATCCTTGATGGTTGGCTACTCATCATAGGTGGCCCCAGAAGGATGAGCTTCCACTATATTTCTGCAAACAATTATTTGCAGAATTTCATTTGCATTATGATGTTGATTACACTAATTTTCCCGGTCATGCTAGGAAGGGGATGGGGAGATTATCAGATAGATTCAGAGGGCCTAATGCCCCAGTGCCCACTAATAATTTGGCAAGGGTGGGTCCAAACCTTTTGGTCATACCAAAAGGTTTGGAAATGGTAGTCGAAGGATAGACTGTACCTGATCATAGTATCAGGATGTATTTTCTAGTATCTCGAGTATCATGACATAGGTTCATGAGATGTCATCTGATCATTTAGGGAGACACATGTTGCATTCCCATTTTGGCATTCCTCCACCTACATAGGCTGCATCCTCTACTGATGATCCATACTGTATAGTAGATATAGCATCTTCCTTTGAGGTTGCAGCTATATCATATTTGGCCCAGTTGCGTTGTACAAGCACATATTTAGCTAATGGTCTACTTTGTGCATATCAGGCTATATAGATTATCGACGGGGTTCCTCTTAAGGATGTCCCAACATTTATCCCTACCATTCTCAGCAGATCTACTAGATCAGGTTCTTAGGGTGCACAGAGACAGGAGGATATTCCTGCACCACCTACACCTCCCCAACAGACTGCAGTTGGTGAGGATGCACCTCACCAGTCTACCCAGGCCACTTCATCACATCCAGTTCATCAATTTTTTTTTAGCTTGCTTTTAGATGACTAGATTGATCCCTCACATCTGTCCTTACATGATACAGAGTTGAACGATATCAGGAGAGCATTACATGCTGCTACGGTATATATTTATTTAAATTTTGATGTATTTATAAAACTTACACATGTAAATGACATAAATAATTTGAATTAAAATTTTGATATATATATACATGTTCTCCAGAGTATTTTGGACAGTGTCGAGTGTGGATATGGAGATTTACAGACTCCTGGAGATCCTGTGCATCATGACAGACAGGTAAATTTACATGTTTTTTCAAACTTAATTTTTCTATGATCATAAGTATTTAGTTTATTATACAATTGTGTATGCATGACACATATATTTCTTTTATTGCACACAGAGATCAGGAGGAGGTGGACCATCATCAGGTCACAGATCAGGATATCATCCTAGTTGAGAAAATATGCTACTTTACATATTTCATAGCTCACAGATATATTGTAGACATTTCATCTACGTGTTATTTTAGACCTATACATTTACATGTTATATGTTGGTATGTTATTTTAGACATTACATATATACATGTTCATTTTCATCATTTCATATATGTATGTATGTTATACATGTGAATGAGTTATTTCATATTTTAGACATTACATATATACATGTTCATTTTCATCATTTCATATATGTATGTATGTTATACATGTGAATGAGTTATTTCATATTTTAGACATTACATATATACATGTTCATTTTCATCATTTCATATATGTATGTATGTTATACATGTGAATGAGATATTTCATATTTTAGACATTACATATATACATGTTCATTTTTGTCATTTCATATATGTATGTATGTTAAATACATGTTCAAATGAATTATGTCATATTTTAGACATTACATATATACATGTTCATTTTAGTCATTTCATATAAGTATGTATGTTAAACACATGTGAATGAGTTAAATACATGTCACTCTTAAACATTTCATATATGAATGAGTTATTTCATATTTTAGAGTTATTTTTATGTAAGTAACTAAGCTATTCAATTAACTAATCTATTCAATTTGTCATGTAAGTAATTTAAAGTAATTTAAAAGGGG
>MU223713.1:457246-486022 GCA_018584345.1 Thuja plicata | reverse complement strand
TAGGATCATGAATGTTTATGTCAATGTCATCATCTTCATAAGGAGGCATTCTGATTAACTCCTTCATATCCCATTGTGAAACATATCCATTTGCAATATTCTAACATTGACTCATTGGATTGTCCTCTATGCAGTCAACGCAGAAACTTGATTTTTCTCTTACTTGAATCAATAGAGGCTTGTGTTGTCCGGTACTCATCAATTGATGTAAACTTCTAATACCAACAATAATTTGACAATTGTAAGGATTAGATTAGTCTATATCTATTACACATATGAAATGAAAGTTGTACATATTTAAATCAACAATTATGATAACATAAATGAACATGAAATTAAATTTTAATTTAGATTTTTCCTACAAACTATAAATTACCTTTCACTTCCCAAAAATAATGTTTGTTGTATTTGGTGTCCCGAATAGCAAAATAATTTTTACACCATTCAACAATTTTCTTTGAATTCTCTATCATGTTACCTGTAAATTTCTAAACTACCAGTTTAAAGTTCAAATACATCTAAGTTTAAATTATACTATTTGAAATATCTAGATATATATATTTAACTACTGTTCACACCATTTGTACCTACAAGTTCATGTTGGTGAAGTGCACACTTCACACATGCTCCTGCTCCATTGTGCTCTCCTTTTCCATGTCCACTTTCAAAGAAGTTCCACAAAAACTTAAATTTGCTTCTAGCATGTTGCATAGCTAGCCAATTAAAGGCTTTTGCATATTTCAATTGTCCTGCAAGATTAAGTTGTTACATATGCATGATTATGATCACATAATAATTTAACAAGTAATCAATGAGAAATTGAAAATGAATTGAAGTGCATACACTTACCTGCACAACCATCAGACCAAATCTAGTGTTGTGAAGCTTTTATCCCGCGATTCACAATATCTAAAATACATTGCAAAATAATGAGCCACATAGCTCCTATCATGAACCTTATCATCACTGATATAGAAATGAACCTCCTTGATGATAATGCATTCATTTGGATTGGTACTTTCTACCTCATCCAAATCAAATTGTGCATGTCTATAGGTCACTTGAAAAAATATTGCAACTTGGTCAGAATGATAATATTAAGCTTGAAGCTCTGATTGAGGGGAGAATGTATAGTTCTCAGAGAAATCTACAACTGAAAGAATACAACCAAGTGTAAAACAACATTTTGAATCATGAAACTGTTTAGCTTGCCATTTTGCACCATGACAATGCTGGATATGTGGATAAATGATAGTACAGAACCTGGTCATAAACTCAAGGTAGGGCAATTCACTTTCCTTCAATACAAGTTTTTGGGATTCATCTTCGCTCTTAGTTCGGTGTGTCTCATATTAAAATCTCTTCCACAAAAATGGCATTGCAACATTAATATTCTCAATTTACAATGGAAATTTATGTAAATCTCCACAATCACTGCATGCACTCTTTATACATTGTACTTTGAACTCATCTGAATCTTCTGATTTCTCACATAAAATAGACTTCACAAATTATGTTGTACTTCCAGGGATGAGCATATCTGAATTAAGTATTGCCATAACCTTTTTATATGATTGCAAATATAGATGAAACTCAACATGATTTTGGAAACAACAAGTTTCACATACCTTATTTATGTGTACAAAGAAAGGGTGCAACCTCTTAAACATGTTTTGACATATTTTCATGTCTGAAAATTCTTGTTTGAATGCTTCAAACAATTTGCTTTGTGTTGTATCTATAAAATATTTTGGATGTGCAATTTTCATACCGATCTCTTCATCTTTCATCTATATAGTATCCCTTCTATTAGAAGAAACATGGGAGTGAGCGGTCCAATATTCAATGACCTATCTTGTTACATCTTCAGAAATTTTTTATTTTCAAGGAAGTCTACGAATATTAACCCAGTTATTTTGAATATTTTCATCTAGCATATTTCTCTTCCTGATATATCTTTGAACAATTCTTCTAGATACATTCAGTAAATCAAAAATTCCATGTACTTTTTTTCTCTATGTCAACCTCCTACTAGATAAAGTAGTCATCAATGATCTACATGCAACACTTAAATCAGATCCTCGACTTGAGTTGTTAATGTCATTCAATGCATCCTGCAAATTTTTAACTATTGTTCGATTTACATTGTCTCCTGAGTTTTTCTTGTTATCAACACCTAACAATTCCAAAATAGGAGTCATTACTTTTTTCCTGAATAACCTAGCAAATAATTATGCTTTTTCAATCAGACTTTTATTTTGAAAATATTCATCCCAAATATTTTTACATTATTTTTTTATTGTGCTTTCAGGTACCAATTCGTCAAAGGAAAATTGACTAAAAAATGAATCGTCATCCATCTCTATCAAATTGCCCATGTTAAAAAGTTATATTTCCATCAATTGGTTCCCCTACTTGAATTGGATCTTCTTGGACTTCAACAGGTTCATCTTCATTACATTTTGTATGAACTTTCATTTTTTCATCCCTTATTCGATCATATTTTCTTGTTCTGTTTCTTTTATTCCTCATTACACAATTTGTTCAAATTGAGAGCTTCGATTCTCCTGCATACACAAAACCATTTACAATTGATAAAAAAATCAAAAATAATATTGATAAGTTCATAATTTAATATTGAACAATGCTTTAATTAAAAATACAAACAAATCTCAAAAAACTAAAAAAAAACTTGTAAATAATACAAACCTCCTTGATAATTTTAATTCTTAGTTGCCCTTTAATACCCAAAATACGCTTTTAAAACAATTAAAAAAATGATTTTATTAAAAAAATATTTTTTAAGTTAGAATAATTAATTTTTTCTTTTAAATTAAAAAAAAAACCTTTTATATATATCAACTTTGAGGGTCGTGGTCATCCACGCGACCATGTTTGGTCGACCTTAGTTTCGGCCGAAACAATTCTAACCAAACCTGTTTCGGTCAAAACAATTTCGACCAAACCTGTTTTGGCCGGACCTGTTTTGGCTGTCGAAACAATTCTGACCAAACCTGTTTCGGCCGGACCTGTTTCGGTTGAAACTACTTATGTGGCATCCCATGTGGCAGCCAAATAAGCAAAAAAAGGGAAAATTTGAAATATGTCATTTCTGGGGCTTATTTGTCCACCAAAACTAAATTGTTTTTAAAATCTAAAAATACCCTTTTGTAGAGCTCCGAGTCTAGATTATGGTCATATAGTTTTTATAGTATTTTGATTAAATATAATATATTATAAGTTAAAAAAACTCCAAGTAGGTATTTTAACATTGAAGAATATGCTCGTTCAAAAAAAGAGAAAAAATAGCAAATTATGTCAAAAAATTTTAAAACTTATATTTAACACTAGAAGAGAGAGACCTCTTCAAGAATATATAATTTGTTTTGTATTTGGTGTAGATTTGATAGGATAAATTAGGCAGGAGACAAAAACTGTTAATTTCGGGTAACTCTGACTTTGAATAGTTATAATAGACAAAATATATACTGAAAACCATTCTTTTTTTTTTTGCACTAGTTGTACATGTCATCTAAAACATATTCTGAAATCAAAGGAAAAAAAAGATTATTTACATATATTTTGCTGGTGGGAACTAGACCCTCGATTTTCAGCATTTTTTAACAATTAAAAAATGGACTTAAAAAATTAAAAAACTATGTCAATTCTTATTCACTTTAAAAAAAAAAAAAATATAGGCATAAACTACATCCAATTTTACACATTTCATTAGTTTACATCATTTTCAAATTCTAAACACAAATACCACTTTTATGTCGTTGAAGTTTAACTCCTTTGCATGTCGTGGTCCTCTTCCTTTGTAAAAGTGTGACACAGGTTTGTACTTTTACCCTAATGTTAATGGATGAAGCTGCTCGTAAGCCAGCTATAAGAGCTTCATACTCCGCAATATTGTTAGTACAAGGAAAATTCAATTTATATGACATAGGGATATTTTTTTCGTAGGAGGGATCGAGATAATGCTAACACTAGAACCTGTCTTACATCTAGATCTGTCAAAATATAATTCCCAAACATCATCTTGTTTAATAGCTAGCATGTTTTCATCAGGGAATTCTATTGAAGTAAAGCATGTATCAGAATGAGGACAAGGAGATTTGGCCAAATAATCTATTAAAGCTTGTCCTTTAATTGACTTTTGAGAAATGAAATTAAGATCAAATTCTATAAGTAACATCACCCACTTTGCAAGATGGCCCAAGAGATTAGTCTTTGAGAAAAGATGTTTCAAAGGATCAAATTTAACAATCACATTGACTTCAACATTTAATAGATAATGCCAAAGTTTCTGACAAGCATAAACTAAAGCTAATCATTGTTTTTCCAAGTTTGTATATCTTGTTTCGTAAACAAGTAAAGTTTGACTAATGTAGTACATAGGTCTTTCCTTACCTTTACTATCATGCTGATCCAACAACACACTCACCGCATTCGGAGTGGCTGAAGTATACAGATAAAAGGGTTTATCAAATTGAGTAGGTTGCAAAATAGGAGGATTGTCAAGATACTCCTTAAATTTCTCAAAGGATTGTTTACATTCCTCATTCCAAGAGAAAGTGGTATCCTTTCTAAGCAAGGAAGTAAAAGTAACAGTTCTATCAGCTAAGTTGGAAACAAAGCATCAAATGGCTTGAATTTTTCCTTGTAAACTTCGTAACTGAGAAATGTTCTTAGGAGGAGGCATATTAACAATAGCATCAATATTTTCAGTATCGACCACTATGCCTCTCTTAGAGATTATAAATCCCAATAATTTACCAGAATCAATTCCAAAGGCACATTTCTTAGGATTCAATCTCATATTGTAACTTCTAATCCTTTCAAATATTTGTCATAAAATACTAACATGATCTCCTCTTTGTATATATTTCACCAAGATATCATCCACATAATCCTCAAGAATCTTATGAATGTAATCATGAAAAATCAAAGTCACGACTGACTGATAAGTTGCTCTTGCATTTCTTAATCCAAAAGGCATCATGACCCAACAAAATGTTCCCCAAGGTGTTATAAATGCGGTCTTAAGTTGATCTCTAGGAGGAATAAAGATTTGATTATAGCCTGAAAATCCATCCATAAAAGATAATAGAGCATGACCCACTATTGAATCCACAATCATATCAATATTAGGTAATGGGAAATCATCTTTTAAGGATGCCTTATTTAAATATCTAAAGTCTTTATATGTTCTTATCTTATTTTCTCCTTTTGAAACGACCACAATGTTTGAAATCCAATCTGAGTAGTCAATAGAGCGGATGAATCCAGGACCCAATAATTTTTTAATTTTAACTTTGACTATTAAGGCAATTCCTGGATTCATCTTTCAAATTTTATGCTTAACAGGTGTAGCATTTGGTTTGAGAACAATATTATGAGTAATAATCTTAGGATCTATACCCGAAATATTTGAATATGTGCAAGAAAAAATATCCTTATATGCAAGTATATAGGAAACCAACTGATCACATTCATCTTGATTCAAACACGTCCCAATTTTTATCATTTTCTGAAAGTCATTTTCGTCCACTTGAACCTCAATAGTCTCAGTTATTAGAAAATTACTTTGTATCAAAAAATCTATTGGTAAAGGAGAAATATCATGTTCATCATGTTCTCCAAAATAAGCCTTTGTGTTTAGACAATAGAGCTTCCTTCTTTTGTGATGAAACATTGGTAGATCCTCATAAGCTCCTAAAAAATCCGCTAAGGCTTCATCTTTGGGGAAAACATCCAAGATAGGTTTTTGATCCATATCGAGGAGAAGAGGGTTAACCAACTTCAAATGTCCACAATAGATATGATTAACATTAAGAGGAAAAGATGATGGTTGTTTGTAAGGATTGAACCCCAATCCATATGTATAATCATAAATTTCATTGTCCAAAGGTACTTGTATACCTTGTTCGTATTTACCACATCCTTTCCCATTAAATCCTAATTTCTTGAGTAGTTTTTAACCATAACCATATATATCAGCCATATCAGATTGAGTCAAAGGATCCACATATGTCCCAATGTCATAGCAATCAGGTTTTATTGTTTCAATTGTTTCATCAATTGAACCAACAACAAAGTTACTTTTTAATTCTACTGAAAGTGGGGAAGGATTAAAAACTTGTCTTTCAAACCCACTTTGTTGTTTCATGAATTCCAAATTAGAAACTTTATATTCACCAATAAAGAAGGATTAAAGTCCAATGTTCCCCAATCATCCCCAGTCAAACAAGAATATGGAGCTTTAGTTTTTTACTCTTAGGTGGCCTTTCAGGTTCTTTACTTGGTTGGAAAGGTTTGAAAACTTTAGCATATTCCACATTTAAGCAAGGATTCAGTGCATCATCCACATGTAGCATATACATCAAATTTTCATAAATGAACCTAACCTTGCGCTGAAGAGTAGAAGGAAGTGCATGCATAGTATGTAACCAAGGTCCTCCTAAAAGAAGTTTATAATTGAGAGGTCTAGGCATAATATGAATAGGTGTATTGAGAATAACCAGACCAACTTTAATAGGTAGTGTAATAATGCCCAAAGTTCTCTTTGCAATATTATCAAATCCCCGAATAGGGAAATTATCAGGTTGAATATTTATAAGATTAGCCTTAATTGATTTAAGGATATCCATGGTACAAATATTAAGCCTAGATCCATTGTCAATTAATGCTCTGTGAATGATACTCTGATTAATAGAAACAACAACCATAAGAGCATCATATTGATTATGCACCTCAACAAAAGGTAAATCATCATCGGTAAACCCAATAGGAGGTACAGAAGGCATAGTATGCATGCATTTCAAAAATAAATTAATATTCTCTTGGTTAGGAGGCGAAGCTAGAAGGGTAGATAAAGCCTTTTGCAATGCCTCATGATATGTCAAAGAAGTTTGAAGCAATTCCCATAAAGATATCTTAGCGGGAGTATCACGTAATTGTTCAACTAAGTCATACTCCTTAAAGGAAGATGACGACCTAGGTGCTTGAGGAAGCATAGGTTGAGAAGGAGGTAAAGAACCTATAACAATAGGCTGAGGGTTATTTCATGTGTAATAAGCATGAAAAACATAATCCATGTTATCAAAGAAATCCAAAGGATCTCTAGGTTTACCCTTAATTTTTATTTGAGGACATCCTTTCACTGTCAACAAAGGTTTAGGATATCAAATTCTAGGTGCATCAATGTTGCAAAGAGTGGAACATGAAGGTAACCATGCACACACCCTATGGTAAAGGTCAATTGAAGAGGTTGTGGAGGAAGATGAAATAGGAATAGGATCAATGGAGATCATATTCGAACAATTATCATCCTCACTACCATGTACCTCATTAGGGTATCTATCCTTTTTTGCAGTAAAAGCCTAATCAAAGTATTTAAAACAAAAATAATACATGTTGAACACAAAGTAGCACTACAAGCATGAAAAATGTAAATGTTTTTGTATTTTTAAAGAAATTTGTAATTTTTATTTTTGAAATATTAATGCAAGAGCATAAAAGAAATCTACTTTTATATGCATGTAATATCTAACATAAAATGCAAATCAAACCCCAAAAAGAAAGAGTTGTCTATCGCGGGTTCACCAAAATGTAGAGTGGGAAAATGGAGATCTTTAGATAGGTTTTTGAACAATGGAGATTTGCACATAAAGGATACCCTATGCCTCTATTAACCACTTACATTTAATTGTAATAAGGAATGTAAATATGGAAATGTTTGCAAAGAATAATGGAATAAAATACATACCTCATAATATAGTAGATCTGGAAAAGCCTATTTTCTGGTGTCTATATCAAGTTTCTGGAAATTTTGCAACTGCATCTGGAACAAAAACAAAGAGATGAAGAAAACCCAAAAATATTTTCCTTTTTTGAGCTAGGTCCACCTTGACCCAAATACGAGGGCACAATTGTGCCCCTTTATGTTGACCTTGACCTGCACTGCTCTGACATAAATTTTGTTCGTGGATCCTGAAAGTTTGCCAAAAAGGGTATCCAAATCTACTCTAAAACTCCTAAAACAATGATTGTAGATATCTGAAAATGGTGTTTTGGGGTGGATATATAGGGTTTTACCTTAGTCAAATCCCCATTTTGGTGGTTTCCACCTCCATGAATAGCCAGATGTAATAGAATATGTGTGTGTGTTGCTCTTAGGAAGAGCTTTGAATGTGCAATGCCAAGATCTATTCCTCTAGATTGAAACCCTAGCATGAATTGTAATGAGAGAGAAATGCATAGATTTGAATATGATAAAGAAATCATACCAAGCCCCCAAGGCTAAAGTACTCCTACCAAATTCACAATCCGTAGTTGCTACCCCATGATTGTATCTTTTGAATGCTTGAATGTTGAAAATGGTAGATCAAAGAAGAAGGAAGGATGGAAAAACCCTTTCTTGCACCAATAAATGTCCATAATAAATTTTCCACAAAATTCTTTCTTGCATCATCTCATCATCATGTCATGATCATGTCCATCGTGTCATTCGTGTCTTTTTTCTTTTCTTTTCAATGAAGGCAAAAGAGAGTGCTTGTATAGTGATTTCAAGGTAAGCCTCCTAGGGAAATGTGAGGGCCCTTGATTAAAATTTCACCTTGAATCATGATCCAATCACAATAACCAACTAAGGAGGAGACCTATTAATTAAATTTCTGATAAAAGCCCTTCCACATTCAGATCCGGGGGCCAATTTTGAATTTTGGGCCCCACTATGATCCAAATTTGAAAGCGGGAACCAAAACCTGACAGAGGTCAAGGTCGACTTCGACCCTGACCTGAGGTTTCAGGCCAGTCAATCTAGAGGGTCAATGCAGTCTCCAGGTTGGCCAGATACCTATGGTGATGGGAAAACATAATAGAGTGCTCGAAAAGGGTACATGGGCCTAGAAGAAATGTGATGAAGTCTAGAAGGACCAGTACGTAAGTCCTACCTAGAAAATAGAGTCACAAAGAAGGAAATCAAGGAGAATCCTCAAGATTCTAACCCTAATTTCACCTATAAATAAAGAATTACCAAGTACAGATGCATCCTAAATGCAAATCTATCATGTAAATGCACTAAAAGAGGGTGCTAAACCTACCAAAATGGAAGTTCCTCCATTTTAATATGGTACACTTGGAATTTGTGTATGAATTGGTTTTTGAAATTTTGGAATGATTCAAAGATGTCTCAGTCTGAAAATCAAATTTTTTGGATCATGATTTCATTAGCTATAATTTTTTTATGATTGTTCATGAAAATTCATTTCTGGTTGCAAATTAGTGAATTTTTTGGAAAAAATTGCATTTTTGGAAAGCTCTAAAAATTCTAAAGGGGGTATGTTCTTTGTGTTTTAGGTTTTGATGAAAAATAATGGCTTAACAATCCGATCTTTGAAAACTAACATGTTTTGGTAGATAGGGTCCCTAGAGCACAAATTAAGGTATTGTTTTAAACTTCTTACATTTTTGGATAGCTCTCGTATTTTTAGTAGGGGTCTCTTATTTCCATTTCTATTTTTCGGGCCTAAATGATAGCAAACCAATTGGATTTTGTTGATTAGGTCAAAAGACAAAAAAAAAAAAAAGAAATTAAATTTGTAATTTCTATGATGAGCTTGCATTTTGTTTTCACATAGTTCAATGTACTGTAAGATCACTTTATTTCTTTGGAAAATGGTCTATTATGAGTTTTAATGTTATGTGGAATCAACTTTTTAATGTTGGGATTATTATATTTTTCATTATTTCACTTGATTGGAGTTTGTGAAGGCAACTTGAGCTCATCATTGTGGATCAAAGAAGCATAAAAATATTAAAAAGAGTAAAATAAAGGTGCACATGTTTTAAACCTTCTTATTTACATTGTAAAAAGTGATCATATTCTTCTTTTTTTAATCATAAAATCATTTCTTTCTTTTGGTCAACTTGTTTGATGTGTCTTCCTCACAAAAAAGGGCTTAAAATTAATCATTCTCATTGGATTTGGGATTAAAATGAACCCATTTGTCTTTTAATCCTCAAGATTTTATTATTTATGTTTTCTTATTGCATCCTTGTTAAGGAGTTTGAGGGGAACATAAATAAGGGATAATTCTTTTTATTTTTATTTTTATTTTTTAGGAGGCATGCTTGGGGATTTGATCACCTCAAGGAACCACCTCAACTCCCATGTTCCAACGGAGTATAAATATAGGGAGGTGAATCCAAAGATACCTCTCTTCGAAGTATAATCTTGTCACTCTTGGCTAAGCCCCAAAGAACTTTATACCTTTGAGAAGTGAAGGTGGAGATTTGGGTTACTGTCTCCTCCTAACTGTGTGGAATTATTCTCTTTCATCTACAAATTTGGGCCTCACGTACCTTTCATATATCAAGGAAATTCCCTTAGTTGAGCTTGTAAAGCCTAGTTGAAGCTTGAATAGGATTTGTGGTTTTTGATGTGCTTGAGTGTTTAAACCTTCCCCTTTTGCAGCCAAAAGGGGACACACCATCCAAATTGAGCCTTAGGATTTTTGTCTTGTATATAATTTCATTGTTTGCTTATATTTTAAAATTAAAAAATCCAAAAACATCATAACATTCAATTTTTTTTTAAAAAAATCATAAATTTTGAAAATACAAAAACATCATAAAACTTAAAAAATCAAAAACTCAAAAAAATTAAAACATTGCAAAAAAAAATTTATATTGTTTAAGTCTATTTTCCCCTCAAGTCAAGCTTTCCACATCATCTCCACATAACCTCTTCAATCTATCAACTTCATTCTCTTCTTACTTCGTATCCTAATCACCCTCTTAATCATCCAAATCATTCCTCCAATCTCAATCATCTCTAATCATCCTAGTCATAATCCCTTAATCATCCATAACTTACTTAGTCATATTCTTCCAGATCCAATCCAATCATCCAAATCATTCCTTTACATCCTTGATCATAATCCATATCATAATCATCTTTTATTCTATCTTAATCATCCTAATCATTCACATTCTTCCTAATCATCCTTATTCATTCCTTTAATCTTAATCATACCTAATCCATTCTTAATTGGTCATTTAGGACCCTCATCCTAATCAACTTTTCCCAACCCAATCAAGGTCCTAATAATCCATCTTATCCCAATCATCCAAATTATTTCATCATCTTCCTAATCATTCCATCAAATTCATAATCTTTATCCTAATCATTCTTATAAATCCACATCAACATCCACTTTCTTAATCTAATCTCATCATTCATCTTTTGTTCAATATAATCACATCATCATTCTTATAATCCAATTCTCTATTCAACCTAATATCATTCTATCCAATCCTAATCCAATTCATCTTCCTCTTCATCCAAAACCAATCCCCCTTTAGTAATTCACTTGTCTCCAAACATCCCTCATCTATCTTTCAAAGTTCATCCATTCTTAATTCAAATCTTCATTTACATCATCTTCTCACTCAAATTTTCATAAAACCTTCCACTTTTAGCTTAGGAGAACCATCATAATATTTGGAATTTAATCATCATCTAAATATAATCAAATATGGAGGCCCTACCCTCATATCAAACATCCATCATCAAAATCCAACATCTTTAAGGCCCATCCCTCATAACCAAAATAAAGTCCAAACTTGCTCCTAGTCCTAAGTTCATATTTCATCTGTCATCAAGTCTTTCACTTCATCCATTCTTAATCTACATATTTATCCACCTCATATTCTAATCCAATTCCAAAACCCCTTCATCTAAACATCACGAACCCAAATTGGATTCACAAAGTGGTCAATGACCTTCAAATGTAATATTCTAATCCTCCCACTTCAATCCAACCAACCTATCACACACCCTCTAATCATCCATATAATCATACTTTATCTCCTATTTCTTATCTTTCTTCCACCTTTGACAAGGGAAATCCATATCACTATCCTCCTTCTACATATGATCACCTTGCCCAAGAGGTCCAAGAACTCCAAAGAATTATCCTTGACATGCATAAGAAAAAGTTTCCCTCTAAAGACATATCCCTTTCCTCTTCTACCCAAGTTCATAACTTGTATCCCACATCTAATTCGTATCTTCCATCTACTCCCTATCTTCCTCCTACTCCCAATCCTATACCTATATATAATCCTAATCCTCCAAAGTACACATCATCCTCACCCCCTAGGAACTTCTTTAACTGGGTTGACAAAATAAGAAAGAAGTATCAGTCCCCAAATCCAAGAAAAGTCATCCAATCCCCTATAGTAATCAACCCATGTCCCAAGAGAATTCATTCATCTCCCTTACATGAAGACATACCTTGATGACATGTAACTGATTAAACGGTTGACTATATTAAGTTGAAGATGATGCAAGACATTAAATCAGTTAATGGTTTATATTTTCAATGATGTCAACTTGATATCATCTGTATGGTCATATACATAATGCCAAAGACTTTAGAGAATCAATGGAATAAAGGTTATGCTTTCAACAATGCATAAAAGTCAAGTATTCATTGAGTGATAGATTACACTGGCAGAGTGCACACCATCGGTAAAGACATAGATTAAGTCACAATGATGCCCGACGAGCAGAAGACAGTGTTGCCCAATCAAGTAGAATCAAAGGATGCCTGATGAGCTAAACATAGTGTTGCCCAATGAGCAAGATCCAATGATGCCCGATGGACGGAGATCCCAAATCTAACTGAAGTGACACCAACGGAACTGGCAGTTGTCACCGGCGACGAACTGCAGAATTGACTGACGGAACAGAGAGATCAGAAAATGAAAAAATATTTAGCTGGCAGAGCTGAAGGATAGACTTAACTGGTTGTTTTATTTTTTTTATTCAACCATAGTCAAGCAATTGATTTGTATAGTTGGCAAGAAGATAACTACGAGATAAATCAGGAGTTAAAACCGCTAATCAATTTGGTTGGATTGTTTTTTATGCCAAGAATCAAGAACCAAGAATTAAGGAATATCATGTCTATTTAAGAGACAAGTATAATTCATTCCAACAAGCAATCAGATAAAAAAGGAGTGAACTGATAGAAGATGCTGAGGAGAAACTGATGAAGGATTAACTTCATGCAGTCCTGATCAATCAAGCTGAGGGAGAGCTAAAGAATTCTGCAGACACCGACAAACAATGAAGCATAACATCACAGAGTAGAAAGAGTTAAGTACAAGGGAATTGTATTGATACATTGATCAGAAAGATATTGTAAGTAAATAGATTTGGAAATCGGCAATTTAGTTGCACTAGAAACAGGTCATTTTGTTTCAGTTTAACCATTGAAGCATTAAGTCTCTTAACAGAGTAGGACTTAACAGTCTTTTGTAATTGAGGTATATCCTAAAAGATTACCAGAAGGTTGACTCATGATAGTAGCACCAATCTTACCTAAAGCCTATTTACAGTCTAAGAAGGAGGCTGATTCAAGGACGTTAGTAAGATTTGCATAAAGCCTATCAATAGTCATGAGACTGATTCAAGGATGGTAGCATAGATGCCAGATACTAAGTGACAACCTATGTATAAAAATCCTCTAACAAGGTCACACTTAATAGTGTGTTTGTAACCTTTAATAGGGTTGGCTCCTAATAGGGCTCACTTCAGAAGAGTGAAAATTTGGGGTACCAGTCCCAGTGGTTTTTCCCTTAACAAAGTTTCCACGTTAAAATACTTGTGTTATATGTGTATGGTTCATTACTTTATTGTTTTACATTCTACATATGCATTTATGGATTGATTGGTATACTATGCATATTTACTGAGTATCAGTAAATACAGTTTACTACTTTTCAGTTATCAAGGAGAATAAGAACAGACAAGGTAAACCGACAGACAGTTATTTGTCTCAAGTATTTCAAAGTCATGCATCTTGTTGGGACTTAATAATTTGAGAAGTATTGATTGGTGGATTAAATTTTAAATTTGATAAATTTCTGAGGCCACTGATTCACCCCCACTCTTAGTTATTACTAACATACCCCTATCTCCTAATCCTCCTAAATCCTCAGTTCCCACAAACTTCTTTAATGATTGGATGTATAAAATAGAAAAGAAGCATCGATCCTCAAATCCAAGCGAAGTCATCTAGTCCCCTAAAGTAATTAAATCATGTCCCAAATGAAGTCATCCATTTCCATTGAATGAAAATACATCCCCATCTCCTAAGCCCCATGCTTCTTCCATCCCTCTTTCTACCCCAGTCAAGTATCTTTCATCATTCCATTCTACCAAATCTAAAGCTCTTACCCCATCCATTACACCACCACTACAAGTCCAAACACATCAATCCCTTGTTCCAAACATGCTAACATGGAATCCTCTCTTCCTCTAGATCTAAGCATTCCTCCATCTTGTGATATTCCTCCATCTCATGATCCCTCCCCATATTTTGACATCTTTCTCCATAAAAATCCCAACCTTCCATCTCAAGATCCCTTTGCATTTCTTAATCCAACTCTTGACCCTATTCCTAATCATGAGAAAGACCTCCCTTACACCTTTCCATTTGAATATTCCAGCCTTCCATCCAAAGATTCCCCTCATGATCCCATCCCTAATCAAGATAAAGACATCCATTTTACCTTTCCATTTGAATATTCAGGCCTTCCATCTGAAGATCCTAACCCATCCAATGATACCACTCTATATAATGGTCTCTTTTGTGTCCTATCCAATAATCCCTCTCCATGTCAAGATCAAGTAACTTCATCTCCTAAGTCCATCTCCTTTCATGATATCCTTCCATTTAAATATCCCATCATCCCTTCCAATCCACTACATAATCCTCCCTTAAGTTAAGATCAAATTCCCCTTTCACTTCCATGTAATCTTAATTCTCCATTGCAAGATCCTAATCTCTCACCTAATCCTAATCCTCCACAAGATCTTACTATCCTTCTTGATCCTCCATCGCAAGGTCCTAACCCTTCACATGATCCCATTTTATCTTTCAATCCTCCACATGATCCTCATCCCTCATGTGATCGTAGTCCCTCATGAGATCCTAATCCTTTACAATTTTCTATTCCTCCTTAAGCTCCCATTATTCCTATTAAGGAGCCTCTTGGGGACAAAGAAAATCCCACAATTAATAGCATTTGTGATATAAATCACTTTATAGATGCTCATATCCCCTTTACACCTTATATACCTCAATTCAAGTGTAAGCATATCCCTTCATTATCTTCCAAATCCATTTTGGGTCCCTATATCCTTAAAGCAAATCCCTCATCCCTTCCATCCATTTTGGGTCTTTACATCCCTAAAGAAAATCCCTCATTCCTTCCATCCATTTTAGGTCCTTACATACCTCCATCTACCATATCAAAGTCCACTAATCGACCACCTCAAATCCCTAAGAAAGATCAACAAAGGCACATATACTTGAAATCCTTTCCATCACCTATCCACATGAATCCTCCATATCCTTCCTATCCATCCAGGATCCCCAACACCTTTGGAACCAATTTGGATCCGAAACATAAATATCATAAGTTCAAGGACCCACATTCATTCAAGAATCAACATGTCCAATCTAATCGACATATTGATACAAAACAAAAATAAATATCCAAAAGGCCACAAAGGCCCATCAAAGAAAAATAAAATTCAAAAAAGCACAGGTTCCTAACTCCCTCAATAAGGCAATGTGTTCTAAAGAATCAGAAAGTAAATAAAAATCAAAGACAATGTGGATACCCAAATCCCTTGTAAAAGACTCTCATACAAATGAAACATCCGAGTTGGTTTTCAAGCTTCCAAAGGCTTCCCATAATCCTCCATCTAAACATATTCCATCATCCCCTTCCAAATCCATTCATGGTCCTTATATTCCAAAATCCACTATCCTAAGTCCACCTAAATCCATATTTGTTCCTCCATCTCCACTTCTACCATTCCACCACCCTTCAAGGTGTGTGCTGATGAAGATCTTTCCCAATCCCTCATCCCTTTATCCACAAGTCTTCCATCTTTTATCCATCCATTATCCTCTACTCCTTCCTAATCCTTCCATTCCACTAATCCAATCCTTTTCATAAATCCATTTAATCCAATCCTTTGCATAAATCCTTATCCCTCCTACCAACAAATATCTATGAGCATATATCCAATATCTATGAGCATCTATCCAACATATCTTTATCCATTATATCCAATTATGATAAAAAAAAGTAAAGAGAAATAATCGTCCACTGGTGAAAACTTGGAAAATAATTTCCTTGGACAAGTACCATGATGAAAACCTGGAAAAAAGGCATCATGTGTTATCCCTCCATCCTCTCAACCCTCTACACTTGGGGGAAATATTCTTCCTCTTCCCATCTTTGATCTTGACAATCCTACTAATTCCCTCCATTGTCTGCATCCTCCATATCCCTTATGCATTATCTGTACACTCTCCATTATCTTATCCGAGTCTATCTACTTTATCTTTTTTTGATCTTGACATCCTATCCCTATCCTCCATCTTATATTCCTTATCCAATTGATTTCCTCCATCCTCCATCCATAATCCTATATATATCCATCCTTCTTTCCTATGTCTTTGATCTTGATTATCTCATGTATATCTTCCATATCATATCCTCAATCCTATTCATATCGTCCATCTCATATCCCTTATTCAAATCCATTTCACTTTCATGTCATTTCTCTTGCTTAAAATATAGAGGAATTACTACAAAAATCAATACATGATTTGGACGAAACAATCTTGCATTCCTTCTATCTCATATATGCTTTATCTCTCTCCCACCTTTAGTATGGGGTCATCCATTACGGAACCATCTTTTGATCCTCATCTAGCTCATCCTCATCTCATGCTCCTGATGATCATATTTTGTCATTAGTATACAAAGGAAATAGTTTTTGAACCATCAGTAACATGATCACCAAAAGACAGGTTTATAGTGCAACCCGACATATCAATTCACAAAGGTCACCAAAAATGTTAAGTGCAAGTGAACACTGAAACTAGTCTTCACCGATAGACAATTTACAGTGTAAATTGACAACATAGTTTAGAGAGAAAACTGATAGACAGTTCAGAGACAACACCGAGCAGAGACTACAGATCAACTCGAGCACCAGTCTACCGAGAGACAGTTTTATTTCCTATAAATGTGGATCTAAGTTACACGTCAGATAAAACACTTGAGTTTTACAATAAGCTTTAAAGATTATATTAAAAACCATTTCTTGAGGGATAAGTAAAGCATATGTAATTGTTTTAATCTGTCTAACTAATTGTAAACATGCAAACTAGGAGATCAAGGTCAAGTTTTAAACCTTTGATCATAGAGTTTTCATTGTAAAGTGTGAAACTAAAATAGGCACAACAGACATCTATGGATTAGACAGAGAGTTTTATACAGAAGGACAACAAAAGATGAAATTGGTTATGAAGAACAAAGTTCAAGGCTACCGAGGAGAACATAGGTATTAATAAATCACTATAGGTGATACATAGACATTGTGAACTTAAAGGATATGTATTCAGCAATTCAGGATTGCATACTATCAGGTCAACAAGTATTTTTGACTATTCTCTAACAATTGTAGCAAATAGAAGAAATCCTTTAAGAAGGTGGACTTAATAGTCTTTATGTAAATATCTTAACTGAGTGCACACTTAACAGTGTTGCTAAATCTATCAAGGGAGGAAAAAGAGGACAAAGGTGACCTCAAAAATACTATCAATCAGATGGAGGTTATGGTGATTCAGGCCCAGGAAATGGTTGATGGCATTTATCTATCTTTTCCTGGGCCCTCCCCTTTTTTGTGCTGTCCCTATGTATTATGTTTATCTTTGGGACTGTTGCTAGCTAGTCCGTCTACTGGATTTTTTTTTCGGCTATCTTTTTTTGGTGCCTCGATATAGTTGTTGCTGTACTTTCTTTGAATATTTGTATAACTCTGTTGAAAGGTTTCGGGTCCTTGTAAAAATTGTTTTTACTTAATCAGAACAGTGTTGCTAAATCTCTTAACAGAGTAGACCTTAACAAGTCTTAAATGTTACTCCTAATAGGGTAAGATCATCAGAAGTGATCACACTTGTAGCCTTAACCAACACCTTACATTCTACAGATAGTGAAGCTTTGTGGGTTTCATCGCCACCATAGTTTTTACCTTCTAACAAGGGGTTTCTACATTACCAATTCGTGTGTCATGTGTACTTACATTTCATGAATGTTTACATACAATTAAGTTTATGATTTGATATTACATGCATAAGATAGAAAAACATCAATGGTCAGTAATAAAAGAACAAATTACTAAAGGATAAAGAGATAAAAATTTTAAGGGCACTGATTCACCCCTCCCCTCTCAGTACACACCATTCCATTATTCCAAAAAATAGTATCAGAGCTAGATGTCTTATTTGGAAAAGTTTAAATCACTTGAGAGAAAAGATCATACAATTGAAAGGTATAAGCTAGATAAGAATATTGTGAATCATAAGTTGGAGATACAGATCTTCTATGAGCATTACAAAGCAACAAGAATCAAGATGAGAGAGCTACTAGATGAAATAAAATCTATGGCATCTCACTACAATGAAATAGACTATCATGAAGAAGAGATACCTGATTTGTTTGTGTCATTAGGATCTACATCTACTAATACATATGATACATCAGAAGGAAGCATTACAAGTCTGAATAAAATCAATCAACATTTGACTGAGAAAGTAAAGATATTGCAAATCGGTCAAGAGACACAGATGGTAAGGATGATTGATGTTATGAATAATGCTAGAGAAGATGAACAAGAAAGAACATTAGCTATTGATGAAAGGAGGAAGATCACTGAAAATCTACAAGAGAGAGAGAGATAGATAGATAGATAGATAGAGAGAGAGAGAGAGAGAGAGAGAGAGAGAGAGAGAGAGAGAGAGAGACTTACTGAACATCATCATGAGATCACCAATCAAATAGTTCTTATGAGTCATGATAAAACCAAGTAAAAATAGAAATCAATGGAAAATTGGAAGCTATTGGTGAGCTAAGAGAAGAAAATGAGAGACTGAATCATGCAGTAAGGATTCAACAACAATATAATGATATGATCAAGAAAGCTGAAGAGAGTACCAAAAGAATGGATGATTTTGTGAATAGACAAAGAAGAGTCAACTACAATATTGGTCTAGGGTATACCGAGCATGGAGAGTCATCAAATCAATCTGATAAAAAAGATGTCTACACAAATCCAAGACCAAGGAAGCAGTCATGTAATCCCTAGATGGAAAACTAGACCACACATCAAATGTTTGTAGGAGAAAAGCTAGAGGTATTCCTAAATCTACTTCTACATTCATAGGAAATTGTTAAAACTGTAACAAGCATGGACATAAAGTATATGAATGCAGATCTAAGGTGAAACAACCATAGAATGAATCCTACATGGAAAAATATTATTCTACTTGCAAAATGCATGGGCACACATCTAATTAATGCAGGAAGAAGAAAAAAAAAGCATGGAAACCAAAAGAACAAGAAAATGCATATCAACCAAGAAGCATCGGTAACTCATATGTTTGGGATTACAACACATGGGTAAATTGTACAACATGTGGGATATATGGACACATAGCTGCAAACTGCATGATGAAATGGGTAAGAAGGTCTAGGAATTGGACTAACTCCAGAATGACATGCTTACACTATCATAAGGTCAGCCATCTAAGAAAGGACTGCAGAGACCGAGTGACAGAGACAATAACTTTTGCTAATGGGAACACTATTGAAGATATTAGGAGAATGAGAAATCAAATGTGGAGGAAAGCTACAAACAATGACAATGCTGGACCAAGCACCACAATTGGTGACACCTCATCCAATGGATTTGGTGACATCACCACCCCCACCTAAGCAAAAAAAATAAGTATGTTCTACACTATACAAAGCTACATTTTATATCAGTTCCAATATACATTGATAATATGCCAAATTAGCATGAATAGAGATGCACTATGGTATTACTTGTTATGAATTTGTGAATCCAATATCATTGGTCAATACACACCGAGAATCATCGGTGTACATACAAAATCCAAGTTGTTAATGTAAACCAAGCATCGTCGATAATCATGTAAAAAGACAATGAAGTCTTTGCTACATACCAAGCATCGTTGGTAAACAAGTGAAAAGTGCAACTGAGTTGTCACTTAACCCGAGCAGTGTATAATCACTGAGTTGAAAAGTTTGTGTATTACCCGAGTGACTCTATCTTTGACCATCGAGAAGTAGGTAAAGCATTTATTGCATCACTTAGGGCATCATCTATAAAATGGTGACGGAAAGCTCATTCTTTCACAAAGTGATTAAAGAGAAAAGAGAAGAGAAAAGAGCAGAGCGAAGAATAGAGTGAAGAAGAGTGACCATATTGCAGAGTGACTCACAAACACACTCATAGCTACTCTGACAGATTCACAACACCTACAACAGATAAAGTGAGTATCTAAAACTCACCGAGCTCACAATTTGTTTACAAAAAAGCCCTAAATTCATGAAACATGGAAAACACTTCAAGAGTTTCCAAAATCAAGAATGCAAAGGAAAAAAAGGTAAATCTAAGCAAGAACTCTAAATGTGAAGAACCTAATTATAAATTCTACCCCAAGGTTGCTTCATAACCTGATGACGCTGGAGTGTTCTCAAGCATACCACCTAGGGTTTTTCTAGTTGAGGATGTCCAAGCCTATATCCACTATAAGGTTGCAGTGATCAGAGATCTCAAGGTTAAAGAAGCTTACAAGAAGCTTTGCACAGATGGAAACATTAAGGATGAATATAGATACATCTGAGGTGAAGAGGACAAGGATGACACTACATAGGATGAGAGTGAACAAGAACTCCAACCTGAAAAGAAAAAAGTTCCAAAGACAATTGATGAGATTGCTACATCAATCATCCAAACATGTAGCATATTAGATGCTAAGGTTAGAGAATGGCTAACTCTGAAACCCAAGGATCAGAATAAAATTGAAGAAGCCATCATCAAGGAAATGATTGCATTCAAATATGTACCTGTATAATTTGATAAGATGATGCCACAAAAGCTTCATGAAAGAATATCTGCAAGGTGGACATATGGACTTCATACCGAGAAACATATAAGGGAAAGATCCCTTGTAACAATAATGCCACCTGAATCAAAAGTTGAGGAAATTGATGAGATGATGAAAAAACATGCAAGGAAATTCTCAGCTAAGATGAGAGCATACAAGGTACTGGAGGGAAAATTAATTGAGCTTGACAAAGAAAGGGAAGAAACATGGAATGTAATATTCAATCCACCTAAGGGGGATTCAAGCCCTGAGCAGCTATTATCTCTTACTGAGACTCCTCATAATGAAGAGAAAGATGCCACACTGAGCCCATAGCACATTCTTATAAATGACACCGAGGACATCAATCAAGTCGAATTGACAACAAAGGTATCCAAGGCCATATGATGTAGCTCAAATACTTCAATAATTAGGGGATCCAACAGAGATCATCATCAAAGATATAACTCTTATTAATTCTGATGATGAGCCCAAGAAAGATGAAGATATAAATGATGCCACCAAGCAAGAAAAGGAATAGGAAATGAATACCATGGATGTAGCACAGATCAATATACCAGGTGACATGCCACTATTGATACAAGCTATCAATATCATGACAGAAGAAAAGGAAAAGACACCTGAACATGATGCAAATACACTGATGGAAACAAGTGATGATCAAGGGAAGCAGAAAAATACAACTGAAGAGCACACAGATGCAAGTGGAGAAGATAAACAAGATGATGCAACTGATAAGAACACCAAAGGTGAAAAGGCTTTTAAATTAAATAAGATTTATGTGGAGATGTCCACTACTGACCAAAAGGTCAATACTGAGCAACAACTAATAGGCACCACATCTCCCATACAATCACCAAAGCAAGAAAAATAACATGAACTAGCTATAGTTTTACATTCCTGGCTTCCAGCACAATTTCAAAGAAGAAGAAGAAGAATAAAAATCCAGTCACCTTGGATGAGATTATAGAAATACCTGACTGTGATCTGAGAACATTGGATCCAGAGTCACTTACAAAGTATGCAAAAATTTGTAAAAGGAAAGCTCAAAAAGGAGCACAAGGACACACATGTACTAGAAACTACAAAGGATATAATTTTGTAGATTGTACTTGACACCAAAATTTATCAAAGTGTACCAATACTTGATCAATTAGTAGTTCTCACTGAGGCCATTATATCGCAGAATGTAAAAGCTGACAAGGTGATAGAAGAATGTGCAAAGAAGAAGTACCAATACAAATTAACAGAGAAAATCAGCCAAGAAGTGGCAGAGAACAAGGTAAAGCTATCTGAACTGGTCAATACATTGGAACCAATTATTTCAGAAGCTATAACCTTAGTTCAAAACTTATGCACCATAGAGAAATTCATTAAGGATCATAGTGAAAAGATTGCTAAGATAGATGGAGATCTTAATGCTAGTGCACAAGGTCTCACAACTGATGAAAATGCATTCAAGTTGCATTATGAGAAGCTTGCAAAATATAAATAGTTGAGACTTGAGATTCAAGAGGCAAAATCCAAAATCTGAGATGAGGTAACCGAGCTCCAAGCTCTACTTCTACCACATCTCACATTATTGCAACAACACATGACTTCGGTGAAAACACTAATTGCCAACCCAGAGATGTCTGTCACCTATAGTATGTATGACATGCACACCAAGATAACATTGGAGCACATGGCCCTGGAACACCTCAAGGAGAAATGGGAGAAGATGATGGAAGACAAAGAAATCCCATTCCCACATTTTTGACAAATTGTAAGTATTACACCTTTGTCATTATTTTCAAAAAAAGGGGTAAATGATATGATACAAAGGGAAATGATAAGGTAAAAGGGGGAAATGATTAAAAAGGGAAGTATATGTATAGAGGAAAATGTATCATGTACATACACTACACTGAGGCATGCACATAGGGGGAGCTATAGTGACAAGGTAAACATTTTGGTGTATATACTAAACATTTCAGTTTTTCACATATCAGTTTTTGATACTAATGCCAAAGGGGGAGATTGATGATCATATTTTTTCATTAATATACAAAGGAAATAGTTTTTGAACCATCGATAACATGATTACCAAAATTTAGGTTTATAGTGCAACCCGACAGCAATTCACAAAGGTCACCGCAAATATTTAAGTGCAAGTGAACACCGAAACCACTCTTCACCGACAGACAATTTACACTATAAACTGACAACACAGTTTAGAGAGAAAACTGATAGACAATTTAGAGACAACATCGAGCAGAGACTACAGAGCAACCCGAGCACCAGTCTATCAAGAGACAGTTTTATTTCTGATAAATGTGGATCTGAGTTACATGTCAGATAAAACACTTGATTTTTACAATTAGCTTTAAAGCTTATCTTTAAAATCATTTCTTGAGGGACAAGTAAAGCATATGTAATTGTTTTAATCCGTCTAACTGATTATAAACATGCAAACTAGGAGATCAAGGTCAAGTTCTAAACCTTTGATCATAGATTTTTCATTGTAAAGCGTGAAAGTAAAATAGGTCAAATACATTGTATAAATAGATGTAGAAATCAATCAGACATTGATGATTGTAACCGCAATAGACATCTATCAATCAGAAAGAGAGTTTAATGCAGAAGGACAACAAAAGATGAAATCAATTATTAAAAACAAGATCTAAGGCTACCAAGCAGAACAAAGGTATTAATAAATCACTATAGGTGATACATATACATTGTGAACCTAAAGGATATATATTCATCAATTCAAGATTGCATACTATCAGGTCAACAAGTATTTTTGACTACTCTCTAACAATTGTAGCAAATAGAAGAAATCCTTTAAGAAGGTGGACTTAACAGTCTTTATGTAAATCTCTTAACCGAGTGTACACTTAATAGTGTTGCTAATCTCTTAACAAAGTAGACCATAAAAAGTCTCAAATATTACTCCTAACAGGGTAAGATCATCATAAGTGATCACACTTGTAGCTTTAACTGACACCTTCCATTATTTAGATAGTGAAGCTTTGTGGGTTTCATCCCCACCATAGTTTTTACCTTTTAACAGTGGTTTTTTGTGTTACCAATTCTTGTGTCATGTGTACTTATATTTCATGAATGTTTCTATGAACGTTTACATGAAATTAAGTTTATGATTTGATATTACATGCATAAGATAGAAAAGCATCAATGATCGGTAATACAAGAAAATATTACTAAAGGATAAAGAGATAAAATTTTTAAGGGTACTGATTCACCCTTCCCTTCTTAGTACACACCATTCCATTATTCCAATAAATCCTCCATATCCTATCACTTTCTATTACTACATAAGTCCTTGGACCTCTATCCACATATTCTCCATCCTTTAACCCTCCATACCTTATCGCTATCCTTTCATCTCCTATTGCCTATTATTGTTTGCAACATCTCCCATCCTTCCATCATTCCTTGATCCTCCCTTGTCATTGGTCCTCACCAATTTGATCCTTCATCTATCTTATCAATTAAATTCCTTCTTATCCAATCCATTTCATCTCATCTCACCTTATCTTCTAATCCATTCTTCCAATAAATAAATAAAAGCAAAAAAAATAAAAATAAATAAAGTTATAAAAAAAATACAATAAAATAAAATGCGATCAATCCTAATCCATGCAATCCAATCTTGCAATCCAGCACATCAATCTTTAACAAAGTCATCACCTTGATCCAAATCAAATGCCAATCAACTTTTCATCAAAACATCATCATGGGATGTATCCTTCCCAATACTTGGATGTGCACTGTTCTGATCATTAACCTTTCCATCCTCAATCAATTATCAATCATCAATTAATCAATCAATTTTCAGCTTGACTAGGGGCAAAATTCTGGTTTTCATTTGGTTTGTTGTCATGCTTTCTTGTTTCTTGTATGTGTTAGAATTTTTTGCATTTATCATGGTCTTTTCATCCTACTTTCACAAGACATCATGGTCTTCCATATCATGGTGTCATATGGCATATGGCTGTCTTTGACCCCTTTTATGATGTACTTGAAACCTTGTCATCTTGGTTCCTCATACATTGGTGTAAAGCATCAAGTAAAATTGTTAGTAATAACTAAGAGGGGGGGGGGGGGGGAATCAGTGGCCTNTAAGAGGGGGGGGGGGGGTGAATCAGTGGCCTTAAAAATTTATCCTTCAATCAATAACCACCAATCAAATAAACCTCATATTATTAAGTCCCTACAAGATGCATGCCATGAAATACTTATAATGATTAACTATTTATCAGTTTTCCTTGTTTGTCCTTATTCTCCTTGATTATCGATAAGTAGTATAACTATTTACCAAAATACAATAAATATGCAGAGTATACCGATAAATCCAGAAATGCATATGTGAAATGTAAAATAGTAAAGTAACAAACCATACACACATAAAAAATGGATTTTTAATGTGGAAACCCTATTAAGGAAAAAACCACTGGGACCGGTACCCCAAATTTTCACTCTTCTGAAGTGAGCCCTGTTAAGAGCCAATCCTGTTAAAGGTTACAAACACACTGTTAGGTGTGACCTTGTTAGAGGATTTTACACATATAGGTTGTCACTTAGTATTGTCATCTAATGCTACCATCCTTGAATTAGCCTCTCTCTTAAACTATCAATAGGCATCGGTCATATCCAATGCTACTTTCATGAATCAACCTTTTTGGCACTCCTTGGGATGTACCTCAATATATAGAAGACTGTTAAGTCCTACTCTATTAAGAGACTTGATGCTTCAATGGTTAAACTGAAACAAAATGACCTGTTTCTAATGCAACTTGAATTGCAAATTTTCAAATCTATTTAAGTACATTACCTCTCTGATCAATGTATCAATTCAATTATTTTGTGCTCCATACTTTCTACTTTGTTATGCTGTGCTCACTGTTCGTCGGTGTCTACAAAATTACTTAGCTCTCCTTTAGCTTGATTGATCAGTACTGCATGAAGTTTTTCTTCAGATTCTTCTTAGCATCCTCTTTCTATTCACTCCGCTTCCCCTTTTTCATGTGATACAGAAATGAATTAAACTTGTCTCTTATATAGACATGATATTCATTGATTCTTGATTCTTGATTCTTGGTGTGAAAAACAATCTAGCCAATTTGATTTAAAGCATAAATCCAAATTTATCTCGTAGTTATCTTTATGCCAACTGTACAAATCTTCTTTAAATCAATCACTTAACTCTGGTTGAATAAAACAAAGAAAATAACCAGTTAAGTCTATCTTTAGCTCTTGCCAGCTAGATATTTTGTCATTTTTTGAACTCTTTGTTCCGTCGGTCAACTCTTCAGTTAGTCATCGGTTACAACTTCCAGTTCCATTAGCGTGACTTTATTTAGCTTTGGGATCTCCGTCCGTCGGGCATCATTGGATATTTACTCGTCGGGCAACTCTATTTTTAGCTTGTTGGGCATCTTGTGGTTTTGCTTCATCGGGAAATACTGTCTTCTGTTCATCAGGTATCACTATGACTTTTCTTCTTTTCCTTTACCGATGGTGTGCACTCCATCGGTGTTATCTGTCACTTAGTGAATACTTAAATTTTATGCATTGCTAAAAGCATAACCTTTGTTCCATTGATTCTCTGAATTCTTTTGCATTATGTACATGACTGTACAGATGATATCAAGTTGACATCCATGAAAATACAAACCATTAACTAATTCAATGCCTTACATTAGCTTCAACTTAACATTGTCAAATATTTAATCAGTTATATGTCATCAATCTCTCCCTTTGGCATTGATGGCAACAAACTTCTATTATCACACTATGCTATTTCTAATACAATATGAAATACAATTTATTGAGATTCATCAAACTACCAAACAGTTTGTTTTGATAACTGATAAATGTCTGAACTTTGGTAAGCTTTGGTTTATCTTAGATTTGATTCTTGCAGCTTTCTGTTTACTGATGTGTTGAATCTTCTTCTTGTGTTAGTTTCTCTCCTTCTGACTGTTCTCCTATTTTGATGTCTTTTTCTCTTTTCAGCAACTCTCCCTTTGTGTAATCTTTCATACAAACTCTCTCCCTATGGATATGATCTCTCCCTATTGGAGTAATCTGATAATGGATAATCTCTCTTTCTTTTTCTCTTAGAATAATGTGATAATATGGATACTTTCTCTCCCTTTGACAACAATGCCAAACAAATATGGAGACCAATTGTTACAAGTACTTGACATTCATGTCAAACAATCATTTCCCTCCTATCCATAATATATTCCTTGAATTTCCCTTATCCATTAGCAATACAAAAATATACTCTGGTGCTCAGTTCCGATATATACCTGTTTGTATATAGATGTAGATTTGAAGTTCTTCTCTTTGCTTGCAACAAAAAGAATGATATTCTGATAATAAGTAGGCTGATGTAGCCTTCAGTCTTTTACTGATTGGTAGACAAGGGTTTTACCCCTAGTCTCTTTCTCAGGTACTCAAATGTATCCTTGGGAAGTGTCTTGGTGAAGCTATCGGCCAATTGTTCTTTTGATTGCACATACTCAAGTATTACTTCTTTTTCTTGAAATTTTTCTCTTAAGTAATGATACTTGATGGAAATGTGTTTAGTTTTTGCATGCATGACTGGATTCTTGAAAATGTTTATTGCATTGGTATTATCACAATAGATAGTCACTAGTTCTAAGATCTTCATATGCATACCTTCCAACAACTGTTTGATCCATGTAATATTTGAGAAATTTGCAGCAGCAACAATATATTCTTCTTCTACAGTAGACTGTGAGATGCATCCCCACTTCTTGCTAATCCATGTGACAAGTCTGTCACCCATAAAGAATGCTCCCCCAGTTGTGCTCTTCTAGTCATCAAGATTTCCAGCCTAATAGGCATCGGTAAACACCTTTAGTTCAAATTTGCCTTCTCTTTTATACCATAAGCCAAATTCCTTAGTATTCTTTAGATATCTTAGGATTCATTTCACAGCAGTCATATGCGATTCCCTGGGGTTAGAAGAAAATCTAGCAACAATTCCTACTGCATGTTCAATATCTGGTCTAGTGTGTACAACATTCATGAGTTTTCACATTATTGATCTATGCAAAGTCTGATTTACCTCTTTTATCTTGTCTTCCTTTGTCAACTTACATCAAGTAGCCATCGGTGTTCCAACTGGTTTGGATTCTTCCATCTTGAATATTTTCAGGACCTCTTTGATGTACTTGGACTGTGTAATGAAAATACCTTCTCCTTGTTGCATGATCTAGAGACCAAGAAAGAACTTGATCTCACCAAACATAGACATCTCAAATTCTTTGCTCATCTCACTAGAAAATGATTTGCATAACATATCATTGCCTCCAAATATGATGTCATCAATAAATATTTCAGCAATCAGGGTGTTAGCATTAGTATATTCTTTTAAATAAAGATTACTATTGCAAGGCTTTGTGAAGTCTATATACCATGTCCTTCTTGTCTGGATCAAAAAACCCTTCTGGTTGTTCAATGTATACCTCTTCTTCAAATATTCCATTTAGGAATGTTGACTTGACATCCATTTGGTATACCTTGAATCCTTTCAATGCAACATAAGAAAGTAATATTCTTACTCCTTCTAGCCTAGCAATGGGTGCAAAGGTCTCTCCATAGTCTATACCTTCCTCTTGTGCATACCCCTTGCATACTAGTCTTGCTTTGTTCCTTGTGA
>MU223713.1:442412-454262 GCA_018584345.1 Thuja plicata | reverse complement strand
TAACTGAGAGGGGGGGGGGGGGTGACTCAGTGGCCTTAAAAATTTATCCTTCAATCAATAACCACCAATCAAATAAACCTCAGATTATTAAGTCCCTACAAGATGCATGCCGTGAAATACTTATAATGATTATCTGTCTCTCAGTTTTTCTTGTCTATCCTTATTCTCCTTGATTATCGATAAGTAGTATAACTATTTACCAAAATACAATAAATATGCAAAGTATACCGATAAATCCAAAAATGCATATGTGAAATGTAAAATAGTAAAGTAATAAACCATAGACACATAACACATGGATTTTTAATGTGGAAACCCTGTTAAGGGAAAAACCACTAGGACCGGTACCCCAAATTTTTACTGTTTTGAAGTGAGCCCTGTTAAGAGCCAACCTTGTTAAAGGTTACAAACACACTGTTAGGTGTGACCTTGTTAGAGGATTTTACACATATAGGTTGTCACTTAGTATCAGGCATCTAATGCTGCCATCCTTGAATTAGCCTCTCTCTTAGACTGTCAATAGGCATCAGGCATATCCAATGCTACTTTCATGAATCAACCTTTTATGCACTCCTTGGGATGTACCTCAATATATAGAAGACTGTTAAGTCCTGCTCTCTTAAGAGACTTGATGCTTCAATGGTTAAACTGAAACAAAATGACATGTTTCTAATGCAACTTGAATTGCAGATTTTAGATCTATTTAAGTACATTACCTCTCTGATCAATGTATCAATTCAATTCTTTTGTGCTCCATACTTTCTGCTCTGTGATGTTGTGCTCACTGTTTGTTGGTGTCTGTAAAATTCCTTAGCTCTCCTTCAACTTGATTGATCAGTATTGCATGAAGTTGTTCTTCACTAGTTTCTTCTTAGCATCCTCTTTCTATTCACTCCCCTTCCCCTTTTTCATGTGATACAGAAATGAGTTAAACTTGTCTCTTATATAGACATGATATTCATTGATTCTTGGTTCTTTGTGTGAAAAACAATCTAGCCAATTTGATTTAAAGCATAACTCCAGATTTATCTCATAGTTATATTTATGCCAACTTTACAAATCTTCTTTAAATCAATCACTTAACTCTTGTCGAATAAAACAAATAAAACAACTAGTTAAGTCTATCTTTAGCTCTTGCCAGCTAGATATTTTGTCATTTTCTGAACTCTCTATTTCGTTGGTCAATTCTTCAGTTAGTCATCGGTTACAACTGCCATTTCTGTCGGCATGACTTTAGTTAGCTTTAGGATCTCCGTCTATCGACATCATTGGATATTTAATCGTCAGGCATCCTGTGGTTTTTCTTCATCGGGCAACGCTGTCTTCTGCTTGTCAGGTATCACTATGACTTTTCTTCTTTTCCTTTACCGATGGTGTGCACTCCGTCAGTGTTATTTGTCACTTAGTGAATACTTGACTTTTATGCATTGCTGAAAGCATAACCTTTCTTCCATTGATTCTCTAAAGTCTTTTGCATTATGTACATGACCATACAGATGATATCAAGTTGACATCAATGACAATATAAACCATTAACTGATTTAATGCCTTGCATTATCTTCAACTTAACATTGTCAAATATTTAATCAGTTATATGTCATCAAAAATATCAAACCTAGGTTGCTCACACCATTGCAACACGACTTTATTCTATTCTTCCTTCATCATCCCTATCCTTTTCCCGTTTGTTCCATAATCCTCTTCATTTCAAGAGTACACCCATGTTCTCCGAACCTGCATATCCTCTCGAAGGGGCATACTACTCCCTCCTCGTCATCCTTCCTAATCCTTCCATGACTGGGGCATCATGCTTCTAGTCTTATCCCTTTTATCCACTATTTTTTATTCTTATTTGATATAACATCATTTCATGATGCTACATCAAAGAGGGGCAAAATATAGACACCTAAAATTGTCCATGCGCACTTTAATATTAATTCTTATTAATATTTTCCCTTAACATTATAGTTGATTTTAATTAATTTATTATATTGTTATATTCCTCTATTTACTTAATTAAATAAATCATTTTCCCTTTGTATTTAAATACTAAAATATATTAAATTCAATTTAATATATTATCCCTCCATTTCTTAATATAAAATAAATTTTATTTATTTTATTCCTCCACTATCCTAAAGTTCTTCTAAACCTTGATTAAATTAAAATTATTTTAATTTAATCCTCTTTTCCCTTTTTCTAATCTTGTCTTTTGCTAATATTCCTCTAATCTTAATTAAAAGGTAGATTATATCTAATCATGTGCACAATCACCTTTTCCAAGGTAACCACCTCCCCATCTCTTTTCTCCTCCATTCATTTCAAATTCCTCTTTCCCTCTAAAAGTGAAGTTTGACTTTTTTAGATTTTGCCTCTTAATCTTGACCATCCATTATTTTGCCTCTTAATCTCCTTCATTCCCGCCAAAATCCTACCTAGCCTCTTAATCTTAGCCATCCATATTTTTGCATCTTAATCTCCTTCATCCAAGCCTACCTAACCCTTTCAAAAATATATAAAATAAGATTTTTCTCCTCATTTTTGATAATAATGGAGGATCTTTCAACACACTGTTATGCTGCTAGAATGTGAGCAACCACATACCTTCTACAACAACATTATCAATCACTTAGCATTTTCAGAGGTTTGCATTGCATGTTTTATGTTGAAGTAGTTTAAGTTTATTTCTTATTTCATTTCATTTCATCAATTTGCATGCTTGTTTTTCCACATCATTTGAGGTATCTGTGATAATGTAGCAATGAGTTTAGTTGCTTAAGCTTGTCCTTTATTTGTATTTTTACATATTACACATATACTCCCCCTTTTATCTTTCATCTTTCATCTTAATCTTTTCCCCTTGTAGAAAATACATATTCTTCCCTTGTGACAAGTACATACATATTCTCCCCCTTTGACAACAATGCCAAAGTTGTCACATCATTCAGTCATCTCTGAGTACACTTTACTGAATCTTGCATGTTCATTCCTCATTACTTCATTTCAAAATCAAACTTAAGACTTCTTCTCGTAGGAGTTGTCCACCACTACATCAATTCATACATATGATATTCTGATAAACATATATGAATTGATGCAATCAACATCACCCTCTAAATAACTTCAGATAGGGGAATAACCCCTAGTCTACCTCTGAGATATTCAAAGGTATCTTTTGGTAATGGCTTGGTGAATATATCAACAAATTGCTCTTTAGTAGGCATATAATCAAGCCTTACCTCCTTCTCTTGTTTTTTTCTCTCTTATAAAATGATATTTTATTGCAATGTGTTTTGTCTTTGAGTGCATCACTAGATTCTTGAAAATATTTATTGTACTAGTATTGTTACAATAGATAACAATAGGTTTTGTGACCTTCTCATGGATTGCTTCAAGAATCTATTGTATCCATACTACATGCTGATAGTTAAGAGCAATAGCAACATACTCTACCTCTGCAGTAGATTGAGAAATACAATTCTATTTCTTACTAGTACAGGAGACTAATCTTTCACCAAGAAAGAATTCTCCAGTACTTGTGCTCTTCCTATCATCAACATTTCCTTCCCAATCTACATCAACGAACACATTTAAAGAAAAATTTCCATCCTTACCATACAATAAGCCATAATCTTTAGTTCCTTTGAGATATATGAAGACCCTCTTTACTGCAACCAAATTTGAGTCCTTTGGGTTTGATGAAAACCTTGCAATAATACCAACACCATGTGCAATATCTGGTCTATTATACACAACATACTATAGTTTACCAATCATGGATCTATACAAAGGTTCATTCACCTCTTTTTACTCATCCTCCTTAGATAACTTACAACATGTGACCATAAGTGTTCCCACTGGTTTTTAATCTTCCATGCCAAAAGTTTTCAAAATCTCCTCCACATATTTTGATTAACTTATGTATATACCATTCTTTTTTCATAGTACTTGAAGTCCAATAAAGAATTTGATTTCTCCTATCATAGAAATTTCAAATTCCTTCCTCATTCTTCTACAAATTACCAGCTCAATGCTTCATTTTCACCAAATATTATGTCATCAACAAAATTTTTAGCAATCAATGTTATGTCTTCACTTTCAGATTTTAGATATACATTGCTATTGTCACTATTTCTTGTAAAATCTATCTTAGTTATATATTCATGTAATCTTTCATACCATTCTCTTAGAGCTTGCTTCAATCCATACAAATATTTATGCAATTTATATACCATGTCTTTACCTTTATCCATTGCAAATCATTAAGGTTGTTCAATGTATACTTCTTCTTCTAACACACTATTTAGAAAATAAGATTTTACATCCATTTGATATACCTTTAAAGCATTTATGAGCAACATATTCTAACAATATCCATACACCTTGAAGTCTTGCAATAGGCGCAAAATTTTCACCATAGTATAGTCCTTATTGTGCATACCCTTTGCAAACTAGCCTTGCCTTGTTTGTGATCACTTCTCCTTTCTCATTCAGCTTATTCCTAAAAATCCATTTAGTACCTAAAAGATTCTTGTCAGTAGGTCTAGGTACTAAATTCCAAGTGTTATCTTTTTTATTTGTTCTAATTCTTCTTTCATAGCCATAACCCAATCATCATTGTCTAAAGCATCTTTAATAGTTTTTGGTTCAAGTTCAGATATCAGACAAGTAATTTCTCTTACCTTTCTCCTTGTCATTATTCTAACATTTTTATCACCAATAATCTAATCTTGTGTGTGACTAAGTTTCACATACCTTGGAAGTACCAGTTTTTTCCTTTTTTTTTACCTTCATCATTATTCACTGGTTGTGCTTCATTCATCACTTCAGTCACATGTGGTACTGTCTCTGACTCCATCGGTTGAACATAAAAAAAATTGTTGTAGTCCTCTAGTTCCTTTTTTCTATCTTCCTCATTCTTTTCAGAAAATTCATCAATTCTAACATTTGAACTTTCAATCATCTTGTTAGTATGCTTGATCAAACATTTATATGCTTTGCTTCTAGTAGAATAGCCAAGAAATATTCTTCATCACTGTTAGAATCAAATTTACCATTTTGATCATCCTTCTTTATGTAACATTTGCTTCCAATTTTTTTTAAGTAATTGACACTAGTAGTATGACCATACCATAGCTCGTAAGGTGTTTTGTTTGTACCTTTCTTAGGTTGTACTTGATTCAAAGTATAAACAATGGTACTTACAACTTCTCTCCAAAAAGTTTGAGCTACTTCCTTTTGTATCAACATTGTTCTTTCACAATCAATTATGGATTTGTTCATTCTCTCATTAATTCCATTTTATTGAGGTGTTCTCGGTGCTAACATTTATCTCTTGATTCCATGTTATTCATGTAATTTTGTAAACTCATGTGAAGTAAATTCACCTCCTCTATCAGATCTAAGACACTTGAGTGATTTACTTGTTTCTTTTTCAACTCTTTCCTTATACACCTTAAACATGTAGAATGCATAAGATTTATCCTTTAAAAACATAACAACATCATTCTTGAGTAGTCGTCAACATATAAGATAAAGTACTTATCTCCATAGTAGCTCTTTGTTCTCATCAGTCCACACAAGTCAGTGTGAAAAAGGTCAAGAATGTTATGAGATGAATAAACCTTACTTGTAAAGCTAGATCTGGTTAGCTTTCCCAACTGACACTTTTTACACATAGAATTCTCAGTCTTAGCTAGAGTAGTGAACCTCTAACACATTTATGCTTGCTGACCTTTAACAAATTATCAAAATTAACATGACAAAATATTTTATGCCATAGACAACTGTCTTCAACTTTAGAAAACAAGCAGTAGTAGAGTTCAATCGAAAAAGGTTACCTCTAGTTTTTTTACCAGTAGCAATCAACTCTCCAGATGTTCCTAAGATCTTGCACACACCATTACTAACTTCCAACTTGAAACCTTTGTTATTCAACTAAGAAACACTTAAAAAAGTTATACTTTAATCCATCATCCCAATAAACATCATCACAATTGGTAGTATCATTAAGTGCTATAGAACATTTACCTCTTACTATACATGGTTAACCATTACCAAATCTGACTGCACCACCATCACATTATTTCATTGAAATAAATTTTCTTTTGTCACCGGTCATGTGATGTGTAGACCCATTGTCTATTATCCAATCACCATTTTAATTCATGCTTGAAATCAATGTTTTCTCCTCACTATCTCCATCTACACCGATTGAGGGATCTTCTTTGACTGTAATAAAGATTATCTCTTCCTCATCATCTCTTCCATCTAATTCTTCATCAGTCACTCCATCTTTTGCTAGGTAGCATGCTTTCTTACTCTTGTCTTTGAAGTTACCGAATTTCTTAAACTTATCCTTTCTATCATTGTCAGGAAATATAGATGCAATATGCCCAATTTTATAACATGAAAAGCATTTAAAGGGAAGTTTACCTTGATACTTTCATTTTCCTCTAGGCAATCTCCTTGCTAGCAGTGCTTCCAACTCTTCTTTTTCTCTTTCCTCATATAAGATAGAATCATAATCATGTTTCCCTTCAAAACTATTAGAGATTTCCTTTCCTTTCTTTGATGAACCAATGGTTAGGGAACCTTTGAAAGAAGATTCTATTCTAGGCATACTATTATCAAAATTACTTAACTCAAAAGCAATAAGCTTTCCAATCAAAGAATCTAGAGTCACATTTGTAGGATTGATAGATCTTAGTTCTTGTATAGCAGAGACTTTAATAACATACTTTGGTAGAAGGGTTCTCAATATTTTACTTACCACATCATCATCATCAAGTTGACCACCAACTCCTTTGATAGTAGAGACAACTTCTTTTAGCCTTTCGTTGCATTGACCAATATTTTCTCCTTCCCGCATTCTCATTTCATCACACTTTTCTCTGAGACTGTCTACTTTAGATTTTTGGACATGAGCATCACCGCCATGGACTATTTACAGCTTATCCCACATATCTTTAGCATTATCCATTTCTTTGATGTCTACAAACTCAGCATCAGCTAAAGCACTTGCAATTTCTATCATAACAGAGGTTTGTTCCAAATTTCTCTTTCTTTCATCAGGAGTTAGAATGCCAGAAGGTTGAACATAATTGGTTGTAAGATGATCCAATTCTTTCTCTCCAATACTAGACAGATGCATCTTCATCCTACTTAACCATGTATAGAAGTTTTCCTTAGGGAAATTGGGTGCTTCCTTCATATACATCTTCAGATCTATTCCCAAAGCTGTTAAGCCTTCACAATCAGGGGACCAAGGAAACATTCATACATGTGATCTAATTACTGAGAGGGGAGGGGTGTATCAATAATCCACAAAAATTCACCAATTCAACTTCTTAAACTTTATGCACCAAAACATATAACAACAACTAACCATAAGTAAACTTTCAATGCATACATCCGCAAGTAATCAACCACACAATGTGAATACCATATTTATCATGTAGAAACCCATTTGGGAAAAAACCATAGTGTGAGATGATACCCACAAAATATGTAGTCTTCTCAAATACGCCCTATTAGGAGCTTACCCTGTTAAAGGTTTACAAAACATTGTTAGGTGTTACCCGATTAACGGATTTTCCTAGGACCTGTTAGGATCTTTTCCCTTTTAGAAAAATTCTTGTTAGAGGAATTTAAACACAAGCTAATGTGCCACCTTGTTAGAGGATTTACAATAAAGATTTTTTAGGATCCACCATGTTAGGGGATTTTATTGTTACAATGATTAGAAACCAACATATAGAATGATTTGTGAAAATTGCACTACCTCTACACGATCAGATCCTTTTAAGCTCTAAAATACATCACCATACTATATATTCTTCCTCAGCTCGATCACACTTGATTCCTTTACTTTATCTATCTCCAAATCCTTCTATAATTCACAATAAACTCTCTCTCTCTCTCTCTCTCTCTCTCTCTCTCTCTCTCTCTCTCTCTTTTCTTCTTCNCACTCTCTCTCTCTCTCTCTCTCTCTCTCTCTCTCTCTCTCTCTCTCTCTTTTCTTCTTCAATTGTTCTTCTTTATCTAGGATCACTTCCACCGATTTACAACAAATCCTAGATCTGAAACATGAACGATTCAGATCATCTTTGGTAAGATACAATGTATCTAGACACTCATAGAACATTTTCCTCTGATCGTGTCAGCTTGGTCATCGATTTTACCTTGGTAGTTGAGCCATTTCAAAAGCCTCTTTTGACCAAAATAAACTTCATGAAGAAACCTCCTAAAATATATACCTCGATCAAAGTGATGTCAAGTAAATCCCACAAATCATGGAACTAAATTTAAGCTTTACGAAAATCATCACCGATTCTATTTCCATATCGAATTCCATCACTGATCTACAAATCTTCATAGCATGTTCAAGAACTCTGTCTTGTTTACCTATTCATTCTATTAACATTTCTTCCAGTAAATTGAACTAGTATCACCGGTTAACATAATGATTCACACTTGTACATATAGTATCTTGACATTGTTTACAATGATATCCTATGACCGGTCCATCAAATAATTCATCGATCTGAAACAACAATCAAATCACTTACTATCTATCATTGACTATTTTAGTAAATACTTGGTTTGAGTCCAATCAAACATAACCAACTTAATTCACTATGTCAAAATTAACGATGGTAAATTTCATGTACACACATTATATAACCTTTCATAAGAATAGAAACATTAGAAACATATTGAAACTCACGATTCTCTTACACAATATCAGGAAACATACTAAAAACACTACGTCAAGTAGTTGACATCAATGGAAACCAAATAACTGATTCATTTGTCATCAAATCTATACCAATCTTCATCAATGCATCACTTAGCATCACTGCATAAGTTATGCTAACACATGTATCCACCGATTGGTTATCAAACAATAGTAATAATCACTATCAAATAGATATTGACCTTGAAATATCAGTGCGGTCTATACACAATCTCAAATACTAAATCATAGAAACTTACACCATAATGTGCATATAGATCTTTATCACTCTCGATTCTAGGGGATCAGTAATGAATTTGTCTTTAAGTACTCCCCCTAAGTAAGTTATATGTTTAGTTTAGCGATAGAACCTCCACATTTCCTGAACTTGTGGAGTTCTCAGTCAACTCAGAGGAATTTAGTTCACCTTTATGCACCCATATCTTCTTCTTATCACTTTTGACTTCCTCAACATTGGCAACCTTCTTTCCTTTCCCATCTTCTAACTGGTGAGGAGATTGGTCCTTAAACCAACAATATTTAGCCAGATGACCTATCTTATGACAGACAAAACATGTCATACATGTTGACTTCCAAGGACCAACATTACCTCTCATAGTTCTCATTCTGTAGTTTATTGCTAGGTGTCCATAATAACCACTTACATAACATGTAGTTTTGAATTGTCTTTCCCTTCTAATAGTATTCACCAATGGAACAGGTGACCTAGGTGCATATGCTCTTGACCTACAATTTTTAGCTTTGTGTTTATATTTGTTGCATGAAAAATAGTATCCATCAAAGTTACCACCACTGGATCCATTGCTAGATCTACTCCTAGATCTACACTCATATGCATCATGACCATACTTGTTACAATTGTAACAATAACCATTGAAAGTGTAAGGTTTATTCATTAGCATGCTTTTATATACATTTGCACTATGACCAAGCTTTCCACAGTTATAGAAAGTAGGTTTGTTAGGTTTCTTACCTAATTTGATTGGATCTACCTTGTGATATTTCTATGCCTCCTTAGGTTCAGCTTTAGAGGATTCTCCAACTTTGAATGTTCCTTCTCTTGAATAACCTAAACCGCTTTTATCTTTGTATCTAATTTGACTCTTCAGTTGTTCATCAAGCTTTTGTGATCTTTCATTGTATTTTCAAAGTATTTCATTTTCTTCTTTCTCAGTATCCAGTTCTTTCCTCAATGACTCATTCATCTTCCTAAGTCTTTCATTCCCAGTTAGTACTTGAAGGTTCTCTGTACTAGTATCCTGCATTTGATTCTGATATAGGGTAAATTCATGTCTTAGTTTGAAAATTTGTTCACCTTTTTCTTTTAGGTCATCATTAGTAACTTTATTGGCAACTACTACATTCCTTTTCTCTTCCAAATCTTCACACATCCTGACAGACTGAATTTCAAGCTCCCTTCTCAGAATAGCCATATTTTCTTTGAGGTTCTTGTCCTTTTCCAACAAATTCACCACTGCTTCTTCAAATTCTTTAGATGTACTTCCTTCAGACAATTGTTCAATGTAGTTTTAACTCTCACTTAGTTGATCAACAAGCTATCTCCTCTTTGAAAGAGAATGTCCTAGCTTTTCCTTTAGCTCCTTGATCATCTTGTTTGCATTATTCAAGTTGCATCTCATACCTATACTCTTCCATAGTAGTGGATCTTTTCCCAAGCTGTAATACCTACCCCCTTTGTCTGTCTGTCTATGTCAGTTTCTGATTTCTTTTAGACCATAGTATGTATGTGTTAGCTTTTCAGGTGATTTTAAAGATAATCGTGCTTTAATTTTTATTATGCTATTGATCCATGATTAGTTGTGTTATATAACCTATTTGCATATGATGTATGAATATTTCATGTTGGTTATGATTACGTTAGGACGTCATTTTGATTATGGTTTTCTGACAATACTGATCTGATATTTATATGCACATGGATCATTTGTATGCTTTGCATTAATGTCTGTTGTGTTTGGTATGGTATGGGACAGAGTCATAGTTACTTGCTTTAGTGAGATCCACACAATACTCTGTTCTCAACCATTGTTTGTCATATGATATATATGCATGTATGTTCATCTTTGTGATGACAGTTTTGCAGGTACCGGGCTACGTCTTCCCTGAATTGGTAGGAGTGAGCGTGTCCTATCGCATTAATCTCAATGGTAAGAGAGGGGAGATAATGTTCAGGTCCAAATCCATACCCTAAACCTTTACGTTGTCCTAGAACTGGGAAAGAATTTGATTGACTACCCTAGTGTTTGAATCCGTCTAGTGACGTGGATTCGTGAGCCTGTTTGTGTGTGCTTAGGTGTCTGTTTCAGTTGATTATCTGTTTGAGTTGTTTATCTGTTTGGATGGGTTTCAGGTGATTTAATGATGCTTTTAGCTTGAATTATTTAATTAATATTTATAGAAAATATTAATGTTAATTATTGCATCTTTAATAAGGTTAAAATATTGATATATGAAATATATGACTATTTAATAATTAAATATTAATTAAATGCCTATATTTAATTAATTGATTTAATTATTAAGTCTTGATTTGAATAATTGAGATTTAATAAATATTAAATTTAATTAATTATAATTAGTTGTGCAAAGTTGATTTATTGAGTATTACTTTAGTTGCATGAAATTGATTTATTTAATAAATTATCTCTCATATATTTTTAATTAATCACTTTGATTTGATATTATAAAGTTGAGTTATGCATGTGCTTTAAGTGAAAATTGAAAATAAAAGAATTATTTTAATTAATAATTAGATAATTTATTTTTCCATTAGGGTTTTCACTTTTTGAAAACTTAATTGCTTGGTTTTCTATATCCTTAAATTAAAAGCCATTTTGGAGGGGGTTCAATCAGAGGAGAAAGGAAAATCAGGTGATGAAGGATTTGTGAAAGCTTGAGAGCATTTTGGAGCATTTTTTAAATTCTTCATTGCTTAAAATTGTAGATTTTATTCCTCTCATTAGTTATTGAGGTAGGATCTTGTTCATGTCAATTCTAGCTTTCGGATCCCCGTCTTCCATGCATCCGAAAAGCTAGGATCCTTTGTGTGATCTTCCTTGTTTGATTATTGT
>MU223713.1:417714-435182 GCA_018584345.1 Thuja plicata | reverse complement strand
AGAGAAATCACTGGAAGAACATCAACCCATGTCAATCCCACATTTGCAGCTCCGTATCCACTTCCATCTTTAAATTTTGCCTTGGCGACTATACCATCCATTGGAAATTGACATGAAGTTTAGAAATGAAAAAGGATTATTTGTGTAGATGATAACCCAATTAGAACCCTAGGAGGAGTGTTCCTTATCATAATGTAGTAATTGGAAAGTGTAACTGTGCCCCCTCTGACTGCATGATTGATTTACAATCTTAGTTTCATTCTGCATTGTCAATCTTCATAAACTCCCTCTCGAACTGAATTCATAAAGTCACCAAAGTAAACCTTTAGAATCTGAACATCTGATCATGGGATCAATGTCATGTGTAGAACATAAATCCTTGGTTGTCTTCTTCTGAAAAAAAATTATTCAACTGATACCAATCTGTAAATGTTAGCACCCTAACACTGTTCTGAACTTTAACATGCAAATATGCAGAAAACTGATTTGGATTTAATTTGGAAAAGTGATCAACCAGAATAGTCAAAGCTTGGGAATCTTCAAAGGAGTTCATTCCTAGGTCTATAATGCAGATCAAATTTTAATTATGCCTGACCTCGAACCGGGTGCTAATAGGGAAACTACAAAGTATGCCATTTAATTATGAATTCTACATTTTCAGAGAAACTTCATTAAATTAGAAACGGAAAGGCTCTGGCAAAGTGGATAAATGGATTGGCAAGAATCTATAAATCTTCAGGTAGGTACACTCCTATGTTTGCAATATGAGGGACAAGTCAATTATCCAAAATGTTCACCCGGGTACACATTTTCAAGACCCCAAAGTGGTCAACTTAACAATTCTGCACTTGAAAACTCAGGAAATCAGAATTATTCACCAACAGAATGGTTCTAGAAAACTTGTCATCTGATTTCATAAAGATCTACAAACTGGCAATATTGGAGTGTGTGACCACTGGAACACAGTACAAAAGGCACTTTTCTCAATTGAATCAACTGGTCAAAAGTTATAACGTGTCAAAACTGGGCTATTCAGATTTCTAGGTAGAACAAAAATGCAAACAGTTATGAGCGACCAACTTTGGGAAGTATGAAAATCTATCAAATGGATTTGGAATGAGCTGAGATCTAAAATATAAGTTCTCTGATATGCATATAACACATTACCAAAGTGATGGCCTATGAAACTCAATAGGGTGCAATATATTCAGAAGCAAAGTAGGCTTCGGATAGCAAAATGACACTTCAGCAACATGTAGAATTAGGTGACCACCTCAAAATGACTACTCCCTAAACATATCATAATTGAAATTCAAGAGTTGGAACCCACTGCATATGTCAAATGAAAGACATTGAATCCTTTTCCCAATCTGTACCTCATGAAAATCATCCGGGCATCCTTTTACAAGCATCCTAACTGAGCCATCTTACACAAAATTTTAAGGGTATTCACTTCGCTTAACTAAAAAATTTAATATGGTCACTCCAAATTTGTTCCAAATTTAGGAGTACCAACAACTGCGTTAGGTCAGGATAAGATCTACAAGTTTATATCTCCAAGATAGTCAAACACGTTTTGATTTCTCTAATGCAACACCTCAAATATATCTTAAATGCTTGCATCAATCTCGTAAATACCCATACATTAGATGTATAACCTTTATTCCACATCATTAAATCATTAGAAATGATCACATATACTTTACCACTCACCAATCTATGATCTACTGACTGGTTGATCAAGAATATAAGATTTCTACATGTCTTAGTGTCTGTGACACTCAAAACTCTATCACCGCTCAACAAAATAAGTTGTCTATTGGAACCAATTTGCAATGTAAATTGGTTGAAGCTAATTTTGTGACCGCTCCTCAGAATTATATTTGTACCATGACCATGACCAAAGTGATGTATGTATAGTCTACCGATCTTCTAGACTTAACCAATTTTAGTATGACCTTCTTACTGATTGCATCTTCACTTTACCTATTGTATATTAGGACTTGTACACACTTAGTTGAGATCAATGAAAATCAACTAACAATCTCTCAACATAGTACCAAATACCAACAATACATAACATGCCAACATTATTATCGAGGTTTGTTAACCTTGACTTGGATTTGATTCATTTGCATCTCCTTCTTATATCAGACATTTTATTTGTTGTCATCATCATCTATCTTGGACTTAATCAACATGTCATTTTTACTTCAACGCCTATTAGTCAATCAATTGATTCATGCCTATATAAACTAGAGGCTCTCTCAAACAATATCAAGAGGAAGAGAGACAATATCTTACACTTGAAGTAAACCCTCTTTTCATAGAACAACCAGAAACTTCAAGTAGATCAACATCTCATCGAGATAGATTGTCTAAGTAAAAAATGTCTAGAGAAGGACAAGGGAGAGAAGGTTCTAGATGTAGACATCACATTGTTAGTATCTAGGCTACTAATAGCGAGCACTCCTTGAGTGACTCTGAGCCCAATGAGACTAGTATTACTAGATGTAAAAATGACAGAGACTTTCTCAAGATGATGAAAACTAACACATCTCAAGAGAAAGAACTATACTTCCTTGAACTAGCATGTGATAAGGAGCCCAACTTCCTCCTCAATATAGAGTTGAAGACATCATCGGTAAAGAGGAAGAAACTCCTTTAACAATGGTTACAAAAAAACTACAAGCCTTGCAAACTGAATGACAGGAAATGAAAAGGAAAAAGATAAAACAACCACAAAGTATTCTGTAGATGCCATTTGTCCATTTCATGCAGGAAATAAAAAAATACATAACAAAGTGAAAATGCAACCTCTATATGAAATTTCTTTCAAGAAATCAAAGGATTTTCATCAAGTTTGATTTTAGCATTCAAGAGGTTTTATTCTAAAATATATGAATGCACACAAGTTCTAAAACAAAATAGTAGAGTTTTGGTGTACTGAAATTGGATACCAGCAATAAGTAATTACCTATCAATAAAGAGGTTTAGATGAAGGATAAATTGGGCACCCAAATTCCAATACCCCACTCCTAGACAATAACTTATGCCCACTCTTCATGACCATTACAAGATTCCAAACTAAAATTAGTTAACAACTCCTCGTGTGCAAGATGCAATAAAATTGTCAAAGAATCCACTACATGTTGCCACATGATCTTGGAGGTTGCAAATACCCTCTTATACCTTATTTTGGGATGACAATATAAAATTATTTTTTAATATTTAAATTGGCCCTAATTAATCAACTTAAAAAAAAAAAAATTAACATGTCTTTAAAACTAAATGTCAAATAATTTTTTTTCCCTTACTCTTACCTTAGCCCTTGAGAAATATTGGCATGGGCTATCAAAACCTTAAAATCCAATTGTTTACAAAATGGACATTACAAATCCTCCCCAAAATTGGTTGTCCTCAAGCAATGTGAAATAGGATGCTCCAAGATTTCTAATACTTCCCACTTTAGCATCTTTCATAGGTAAATTCCTCCAACAAATCATTACTGTATAATACTTCTATTTCTCAAATTTGAGCTACCTTGGTATCATCAACATTAAGGATCTTGATATATAAGATTTCTCCATTGTATCCAAGGATGGAAAATCAATTGAATGCACATATCAAGTTCAAATGTCCTTTTGAGGCATGACACATGGAAAACATTATAGATTTTCCTATTTTCTAGTAGCTCTAGCTCATAAACAACTTCACAACTCCCTTCAAAACCTTATATAGTCCATATAATCATGGTTTAAGCTTTTTAGCTCCATTTCCTTGAATTGATTGAGCTCGTATAGTAGTAATATTTTAAAAAAAATATCTCCCCCCTTGATTGATCTATTTGTGTGGTTCTTGTTTTTATATTTTATTTTGAGCTTGTTATAGGTGATCTTTTAGTGACTTTAGTATGTCTTGGATTTGCTTAGCCAATTCACTAGATAATAATATTGTTCTAATAGTGAACACCAAATAAATAAAGGTTAATGCATCATATTCATAAAATGTTTTGAAAGGAGACATATCGATAGACATGTGATAGGAAGTGTTGTAATAGTATTCTCCTAAATGCAACCGTTTAATCCATGTTGATCATTGATTTGAAACATAATTTCTCAAGTATTCCTTAACCCAAGTTTTTACTATTTATGTTTATCCATTTGATTGGGGGTGATATAATTTGTGCTAGGAGTGAGCTTTTTGCCTATCAAATAAAATACATACCACAATTTAAAAAAAAAAAAGAATCTACTACCCCTATGAAGTTAAAAATATTGTATTTTTAAGCAACCTATGTAGTCTAAAAACTTATTTGAAAAATAAATATGGCATTTGAAGAGATTTGAATTCATACCAAATAAATATGCATACTTAATTAGCTTATTCATATAAACATAAATACAATCTTTACCATGTACCTTACGAAGGCCATTATAAAACCCATAGATATAATCTCCCACTTCTAATTTGGAATAGGAAGTAGTTGTAGCAGATGTGCTAGGAATGACAAATCTCCTTTGTTGTCTTGATTAGTGATCTATTATCTTATATGTTAGAGGGTATCCTCCTTAATACTCTTCCACGAGAATATTTCTCTAATTTGCCTACAATTTTTGTACTATCTTTTGTGCTGACTAGTGATGTGCTATGAATAACTCAATATTTTTTCCTTCATTTTAGACTCAAGAACTAGTTGTTCTTATAGAAAATGAGGCCATTTTGCTACCTTGAATATTTTATCCTTCACTTTCTCATAAAGAAGCGTAATACACTTCCTATGTCGATGGTCAATGGTATTAGGGGCTATGTTTACATTTAATATTGGTATGATAGTCTTAGATATTTCTCCTTTTAGAACTCAATACATTTAATAACATATATTCCTTTAAAAAATGTTTATCCTTCATTCGATTGCATGAAGAACGATGGGCATGTAAGGGTAAGAAGCTAATTGTATGATAGTACTAAGGATAGAGAGGTGGAATTTTTTAGTGACTTACATACATATGTCTTCTTTCTTGTACCACAAAATTTAGATAAGTGTGAATGTCATGATAACCTTTAGGAATGGTATTATGAAACCATTGTATATTTGGTATATCTATCAAATTAGGAATAGTCTTAGATATTTCTCCTTTAGAACTCAATACATTTAATAACATATATTCCTTTCAAAAATGTTTATCCTTCATTTGATTGCATGAAGAACGATGTGCATGCAAGGGTAAGAATCTAATTGTATGATAGTACTAAAGATAGAGGTGGAATTTTTTAGTGACTTACATACATATGTCTTCTTTCTTGTACCACAAAATTTAGATAAGTGTGAGTGTCATGATAACCTTTAGGAATGATATTATGAAACCATTGCATATTTGATATATCTATCAAATTAGGAATATCGACCTTAAATATATTGTGATAATTTTCTGTATGATTTTACTAACATTCATACATAATGTAAAATCAAGTTAAGAAAGGTGATATGAGAATAAAAAAAGCACAATAATCATGACATAAATAATATAAAAAGTGAAATGAAAATAGAAATACACAAGAAACATAACACGAACAAATATGAAATTGTGAAAGTGATTATATTGTGACATTGAATCATTAATATTCAATATAATTGATAATAATTATGTGAAAAAATCGCTAGATCCAAGGTGTTCCAAAACACCATCTATGTAAAGAATTGCGCCTACATGTAAAAGTTAAGGCCTTGGCCTATTTCTTTCAATTTTTCCAAATCTGAGAAATATTTGAACTCAAATACAGTCTAAGTTTTGCATCCTTTTCAATGAAATGATTTTTGCCAAATTAAAACAAAAAGATCAGAGCGACTTGTCTCATTCTGTAACAAACAACTGACATTTTAAAACGATAGGCAAATTATTGATTATCTTCAACCCAATGAAAGTATAAATTTAACAAAAATGAAGGATGGTGGATCCAATTTTTTATTGTCTCGGTCATCAACAATGACAATCAGATAATACAAACTAAATTTAATTTATTCTTCAAATATATCACAAGACAAACATAATATTCATAGCATCCAAAAATAATGGATGGAAAGTTACAAATAATATATTAATTTTCTAAAATCAACATTTCATCACACAAGATGAAATCTAAAGATGAAGTACTAAAGTAATCTAGAAGACATGCATATGACATTGAATTATCATCTATTTACATGTAGTACATTGTAAAAGGCACAATAAAATGCATATTGACATTGAAAAGCTTGGCACTATGTTTTTGAAATCCTTATTAGTAGGTACACAAACTTGATTGTTGTTGCTGGTTTTGTTGAGAGGACAGTTACTGATGAGAGGCATGTGATCCCTGAAGCAGTCCATCTCTGATCTGCTGAGCAACATCACGAACTGCACCAGGTCCATGGGGTATGAAGACAGCTGAAGACTTAGAATGCGCTCCAATCTCTTTCATTGTGTCAAAATACTGTGTCACCAACACCATATCCATCACATCCTTTGCAGTTGTGCCAGGCACATTCCCTGAGAATGCAAGTACACTCTCTCTCAGCCCATCCACAATTGCTTGCCTTTGCCTAGCAATGCCAAGTCCTGACAGATACTTTGATTCAGCTTCCCCTTCTGCTCTCTTGATTTGTAAAATTTTCTCTGCCTCTGCTTTTTCTTGTGTTGCCACCCTCATTCTTGCAGCTGATATAAAATAATGGAATGAATGATCATGGAATACAAATACTATTTGGATGAATAAGCAAAACAGAAATAAGACTAAAATATGAGCAAAGTTGAGGATAAAGAGTTAGTTTTCCTAAAATTAGATATCAGAGTGTGAAGATGCAACTGGTCATGGATTTTGGAGATGGGTAGCAGCTAAGTTAAGATTAGATATAAGCAGAGAATTGGTTTCAAACTTTCAAGAGGAATTTTAGGATCTCCTGCTTGGGAACAGTCTAATGATCAAGGATAGCCACAAACTGATTGTGGCATGCCTGTCAAAACTGTTGATTTGTGTGGAAAGCAGCATGTAAGCCCAAGCTCATAAAATAGCCAGATTGGAAAATATAATGTAATTCTAAGCTTATAAAAGCAATAAAAGATGCACATCTGTCTACAGGAGTTGAGTCAATACTATGCACATCTTATCAAAGAAAAATTTTAAAAATATAACTAAGCTTGTTGATTACTGAATGTGAAAGTCCAAATCGGCTTCTTGCCTGCATTTATTTCATTCATTGCTCTCTTCACAAGCTCATCAGGTTCTATGTCTACAATAAGTGTCTGCACTATCTCAAATCCATAGTTTGACATAGCCTGTAATCACAGAAAAGCAAGATTGAATCATACAGCATTCAAAATTCTTTAAATTCTTGTTTCTTTTAAAACAAATATGAATAACAAATCAGAGCATACAAATATCAGAAGCAAATTAAAAAAATGACTCATCTCTGTAATATTTGTGAAATAGATTACAGTGATCAGTTGACAATATAATCCAATGATGAAATTAAATGGGCTTGAAATTCTCCCAACCTTTTCAAGTTCATCTTCAACAGCTTTAGCAATCTCGCTCTTTTGCTCAAACACATCATCCAAATTCATCTTTGGAACACTGGAACGGACAACTGTAAATCAAAAACGGAAACAAGGCAGTGGCTTAAATCCTCTTCCATAATCTGAAATTTGTTGGCCATTGTCTCTTCAATTGTTTTCCATAATAGTTAATAAAACAGAGTAACAGATGATTCCATGATTAAATTGGTCCAGGCTATATATTAAATTTAGATCATATATATGAAACAACAATTCTATAACAGATGTGGGTCTGAGATTTCATTTTAATACTAAAAACCCCGGAGCCATTTTATAACCTTATCTGCACATCTTATTCATCTAAAATTATACTTTGAATCATTTTTTTCAAATTTTACCATCAAATACATAAGCCTGAATCTGTCCCCTTGTATCACTCAGCTTATAAAAAGCTTCACTGGCCTTTTCTGCAAGGGCACGGTATTGAACAGAGGCCACCACAGTCACAAAAACATTATCCTGCAACCATTTCAAAAACAAACTACTCTCAAAACCCAAACAAAAATTGCTGAGTCCTTTGTCAATATTTAAAAAAAAAAAAATTGAATTGAAACAAACGAAAAGAGATTTTAAAAATTAATGATATTAGATTTCTACAATTTATGGAGGTTATTATAAGAATTTCTAAATAGATTGTGTTAGAATTTTTTCATAACATTTCAGATCACACTCTGTAATCCATCATCAAAATAATACAGAAGATTTTAACACTTACCTTGGTCTTTGTTTCACAGCGAACATCCAGTTTCTGTAGTCTTAAGGAAAGGTGACCTCTGATTTGGGTTCCAAGAATCCATGGCACACAGTGAAACCCTGGCTCAAACACTTCCTCAAACCTTCCAAATCTCTCTACCATGGCCACTGTTGACTGATCCACTTGTATGCAGCAAAATAACTGACCCATCTTGTTATTCCTGCATTCAAATTAAAAATCAGATCTTCAACATAACAACAGAAATTCTAGCAACCTCTGCAACTAAACATTCAAAACAATAAATTAAAGGCCAAACTATATTACGTAAAATGTGAAACAGAGGAGTTGTCTACCACTTTGTAATAGCTTACTCTGCAATGAATTGATCATTTACATTCCCAAAGCTGCGAAATGGTCTATATAATGAAACCCGATTTTGCATGACTACGCAATCCAAAATTGTTATAATTTTTAATAATAAATAGACTATGTATTTTTATGAAAAAAATCATTTGTATTTCTTGCCTACATTGTTGCTTTTAACAAGGGAAAATCATCGTTAGCTGCCCGTTTTTTCCAAGAAAATCTGTATTACTTGGAAGGTGAGTCGGAGCAGTTTTCCACCACAATGTAATATCATACTCTGCAATAAATCCAGAGAACGTAATATCTTACAACGGTCAAAACGATAAACCCCGAGAATGTATGACTACGTAATCGTAGTAATGTTTTTTAATAAATATAGTATGTATTTGGGTGAAAAATATGATTTATACAACTGTAGAAAAGAGATAAGCTTCACTTTTTAATATTGTTTTAAAAAGCATGCTTCGTTGCCCATTTCTTCCAAGAAAAATCATGCGGTTTCTTCGTCGATGTTGCCTGGATTTTTATTTGAAATTTATTACGGGGATGTGTGCTGTGTAGACAATAGTCTGGTTGTATACTTAGCAAGTCAATGGCTTCGCAAGTTAGGTTCATCGGCCAAATCTGGGCTAGAGTTGAATCTGAGATCATGAGTCGTCCACCCACAACCAACTCGGCTACTTTGAGTGCTGGATAGACAATAGTTTGGCTCAAGCCTCAAATTTGATGCCAGTGCCTATACAGACATCATAAACTTAACTTTTAGTCCTCATGCGACTGCTCCGCTTATTTTGGCTAAGAGTCATGACTCAACATTTTCAAGAATATTTTGTTTATTTTTTTTGCAGTCAACCATTAAAAAAATACAAGAATTTACCAGTTGACCAAAAGTGCAGGCATGTGTGATTTATACTACTTGAAAAAGAAAACTCTTTCAGAAATTTCTTCCATTACAACACAATTTAGGTTATTTACAGACTCCAAGCATCCTGTAATTACGTTATTTATGATCAAAGAGTCCTCTAATTAAATCTGTTCAACAAGTTTTTGTTGCATCACTCAAAAAATGGATGAAGGATTCTGGCAGGAAAATCTTTCGACGTTATTTAAAGAATGACAAGTATATGTCTTTGGAACATTCCTTAATGAATCATTTTACAAAAAAAACTATTGAAAAATTCTTTCTATTCATGTTTGTTTGTTGAATATGTTTTTGCCAAAATGTTTATGTAACATTCCTCATCATTCTGTATGAAATTTGCTAAGTATAGATTTCTGGAACATTCTTTAAATTTGAAAAAAGGAATTTCCAAGTGTGCTTTTGGATCACAACACAAAAGTTTGTTTACACATTATTTCTTTACAATTTTTTAAAATAGAATATATGAATTTTATAAACTTGCTTTGCTATATATATATATATTTTATATTATTATTATATATTTATATTAATTTGGAATTCTTTTAAAACAAAGTATATGAACTTAGAAACTTGTTTAATTAATTTGAATTTTTTAATTTTATATTTTTTCATCACAAATAAAAGTTTCAATCTTTTCCAAATAAAATTTATTTAGTAAATTTCATTATATTATTAGTTTTATATCTTTTATATCTATATTGATTATGAAATTTAAAATAATATTTTTTTTAAACGGAAAATGAAAGAATTAAAATGACCAATCCGTCCTAAAAAAAATCATATGACAAGTAGGGGTGACCATCAAATTTCAGCCTAATGTGGTTGTATACTTAGTGTGATGTGTAAATTGTAATCTGCAAGTATTCTGCACACAAACACTCAATAACAAATCAATGAAATCAATGAAAAACCTTAAGAAATTGAATTATTGCTTCCTAGTCATGAAGATCCTACTCTAATTTGAAAATTGCTCTCAGATTAAGCATGTTAGATCATAGAATTGACAATCATGAAATAGAAGATTCATAAAAATATGCCTAAAAATGCTCAAGAACATGTTCAATTATGCATCATTTAGATCAAATTCTACAAATTGAACTAGATTAGCATGCTAAAAAGATGAACTAGATTAGCTAGAATAAATTTGACATTATATCTATGCTTAAATTCTCTATTCTCCTATATCAAATGAGCTTAGAAAGGCTTCATTATATAGAGATTTCTTGGAGGGAAAAGGCTTCAAATTCCAATTTGAATTCGACGGTTGAGATACATCCATGAGGGATGGTTGAGATGCAAATTTGCTTGATCCATGTGATCACCTCCAATTGGTTAGAGGTTTGACTTTTGAGGCATGTTGAAGGAATATTAATAACTTGAATTAATTAATTTCCTTAGCCATGTATTTAATTTTTTGATTTGATTTAATTCATTCAAGGTTAATTGAAGAATTAAAAACTTTTGATGAATGCCTCTTGGTAAGTGATCTTAGATTATTGATTTTTGATGAATTATATACTTAAACCGATCTAGTTTAATTATATAATTGTGATTAGCTTTAAATTGATAGTCTTGATTAGGACCTGGGGGACTTGATTTCAAATTAGGGCTTCTGAGTTTATCAGACCATTTTTAGGTGATTACATTTGCCCCTCTTTGAATTGATATGCAATCAACATGTTGATTCAAAGAGCATCTAGTTGTTGACTAGCGATCAAATAGTTAGATATGAAGCGATGCAACTATTCTTTGATTAGAAATTGATTCCAAACTTGATTGAATGAAACACAATTGAAGCTGTTGAATATTCTTGATTACTTGATAAGACTAGTGTAACGACCCTGAGATTAATTTGATGTGAAGCGATGAAATTGATCACCTGTCTGATTGTTGAGGATAATAACACCTAATCAATTTGATATAAAATGATGAAATCGATTACTATTACCGTGATGTCTGAAATATTGATTCGATACTCAGTTTGATGTGATGCGATGGAACTGATATCTCCAAGACATAGTTCAGAAGGATTGAATAGACAACCAGTTTGATGTGATGCGATAAAAATGATTCCTAGCAAAGATTTGAACAAATGATCAATTTGATGCGAAGCATTGAAACTGATCATTGTTTGAAATTTTGATTGATTTAGATGAAAATACTATCAATTTGATGCGGTGCGTTGAAATTGATATTTCCACTAATATTTTAGAACTTGATTTTTGATAAGAGCGAGAAATTTGATGTGAAGCGATGAAATCACTCGTTCCAATTTTGAAGCCTAATAAAGATTCTTTAGCTATTTGAAAGTTGATTTGTTTGATCAATCGCAGAGTCAAGTTAGATTTCTGACAATGCCCCATTTGTTGAAAAGATTTGGTAATATGATCACTTGATTTGATGTGATTGATAATTCCCCCTTGGAATCAAAATGGACATGATATTGAGTTGATTTACCAATAAAAACATCCAAATGAGAATTATAATTTTGGAATGAGGATTTTGATTCCAATAGAAAAGATAGTGGTCAGAACCACAAAGAAATTGCTTCTCGTTTGGTCAAAATCAGACTCCATAGGACGAAGTTAGAGCCAAAAAGGTGCAATAGACATGAGCAATAGTTGTGGTTAAAATTTTGAAATTAATCACCCCAAAAATGAGATTAAATAGGGTAATAATTCAAAATTACTATTCATTTGAACTATTCACTGAGAGAGAATTACAGAGCTTAGAGAGAGAGAAGATGCCGATCCCCCTACATAATCATCGATTTGAGACCGTTCGATGACACAAGAGACCTACCCATTAACTGCTAGTGGTATGTCATCGAATTCATGCTTTGAAATTTTGAAATTCATGCATGTTTTTGCTTTGATTTTGCATATTTTTAATGTTTTTCATAGAATACCATATGCGGTATGTAGATTAGGATATCCTTTTTATTTTATCATTTCTAGTCCATAGAATATCGTTTCCTGCTAATGATCTGTCATCTCCGGTACTTTAGATATCACTTCCTGGTCCTTAAGATATTGTTTGTGGGACAAAGTAGCATTTTTGGTATTCAATCCATCATTTTTGGTAAATGACATTTTGGAACTCTGAACTATCCACTAGTAAAATTGGCACCCTTTTTCGACCAGACATTGGTTTAATTTTTTACCAATATTGGTCGCATGATCCACACATTGCTCCGTCGCTATTTTTCTAGTCAAACTTTGGACACATTATGGATAAGGTCGAATGTTCTATGCCAATATTGGTCGAAAGTGGCAATTGAAATTGGACATGAAAGGGTGCAAAACAACAAAATTTCTAAGCAAATCAAGCCTTTTTCACAATTTCGCAACAAACATTTCATGAGGCTGTGAAACAGCGAAATTTCACTATATCGCTAAGGTAGAAATCAAAGGGTGCGAAACTGCCAAATTTTGTCATTTCGCAGAGACAAAATATGAAGGTAGCGAAACAAAAAATTTCTGCCATTTTGTGGGGGAAGTAAATCAAGGTTGCGAGATAGTGAATTTTTTCTATTTTGCAGGACATGTTAAAGGAGGTTGCGATATAGCGAATTTTTGCTATTTTGCAAGAACACATTTCGAGGCTAGCAAAATAGCGAAAAGTGAAAATATTTAATGCATGTTCAAAATATTTAATGATGATATGGCATATATTGAAGGCAGCTTGCTGGAGATATCATGATGAGAAATTTCATAAATAATATACATTTAATGAGGCAAGTTATAAAAGATTGTGAAGCATTTTCAAATACATTTGCACTCTCGAGACGAAGAAGTTGGACGAGCAAGAGCGACAAGGAGAATTGTGAACACGCCATTAACACACTAGTAAGTTTAAAATATTTTCTCAAAACTCTGTAGCTTACTGCATTGCTAGTTTTATAAAGATAAATATGTCTAAGAGGAAGGAAACTAGCGTTAAGAAAGTGGCCTCGGAGAAGGCTAAGATTGTGAAAGAAAGAGCACCGTAGTCCACCCTCCTTACTGTATTGCCAGGGTCAGTAGACTCGGGGGCTAAAAATGTGTTCATGGATGAGTGGAGTGCATGCAGAGACCCCACACTCCCAATACATGGCAGGTCATTATTCTGGTTCTTCTATTCAAACAAAAATGAGAAGGAGCCAAGGTCAAACCCATGGAAACTAAACTTGGCCAAGGTGATAGTTCCCAATGTCTTTGTAGGCATTGAGTTGTTGAATTTCCTAGCTGAGAATTACAAGCCTGAGATTAGAATGATCCAAAAAATGGATGGATTCCCGCTCTTGAGCATTACGACGGGATACATAGAGGAATGCTTTGGCTTGAGCAAGCAAGCCCTAACCAAAATTGATAGGGACCAGTTTGCTATTGATTTTGAGCTGGTTTTAGGGAAATATCCTACTTTACCAAAAGAGGAGCAAATAACAGGATAATGCCAGTGTGTGAGGCCTCACCCTGACCCATCATAGCCTTACTGCTCGATCACACTTTGATACTTTGTGTTTTGATACATTGATACACTTATTGATTATCCTGACAAAGACTCGTGATATATGTTATGATGATGATTATATTGTGTGGATTACATTTTGATATGGATTAGACCTATAACAGGTGGTTGATTTTGATTATATATGTTTAGATCAGTGAATTGATGAGAAGACCGAATCATGATTAGACTTGACTCTTTCATGGATGTTATTTCATGGTGATTAGGAAATTCTTGTGTTTTAAACATTTCTGTATGAAAATTTCAATTAGGGGCTTAATTCTACTTACTGATTAATGTTTCTAATTATGAATTGAAAATGTATATTACATGTGATTTTATCATCTTGGACTATTGATGCTCAAAGTTTAGTGTGCAGGAAAGGGAACCATGGAATTATTCAGAGAATCAGCCCGCTAAACACATGTGAATTGAGTAAGCCAAGGTTTGATCCAACAAGGGGTTGAAACCTGATTGTAATGTGATCCTTGTTGTAAACGTAATCTGAATGTGTGTTAATAATTTAAATTTATATTATTATTTGGACATGTCATTGTGAACGTGATGTGTATTTTGTTTGGTGTCACTTGACACTTGTGTTGTCCATGTGGATAGTGACATGTCAATTAGGGCTTGGGAAAGAATCACCTAACCTTTATGATATTATATTAATCCCACTTGCATATAGATGTCTTGTAGGGATCACATCAAGTTGGAACTCAGATTTGAACCTTAGGGATACTTTGGAGGGATTAAAAGTGACTCTAGAGTGTATTTTTGACCAAAATTGGTTAACCCTAAGGGGGTACCTTGGGTTAGGGTTAGTTTTTACCTATGGGAGAAACCTAGGTCACCATTATGACTCTCCAAAATTCCCACTTTTAAAAAGTGGCGAAAATAGAGATAGCCACATGCATCTAACTTGTTCCACACTCCTTGCTAAACTCACAATTAAGAGGAGAGACAAAAGACTAGATGTCATATCTCATTAATTGTTAGGTCATGAGTACACTTTTGTGGGTCTTTTTAGAGGGTTTTGGGAGATTTAGTGGGTGTTCACCCACTCTCTAATTTTAGAGACAATTAGGGTTTGGAAAGAGGGAGGATAAGGATTTGGGCTCTTCTCAAGTTTCATTTTGCCATCACACATTTGGAAGGTTGGTTTCCTTTGCCATGAAGAGCTTGTTTGTTGCAAGTAGAATTGGATGTTATTGTTTTATGAATATGAAATCTTGTATGGTGTTCATGTATGTAGTCTTGTATAGTGTTGTTGTATGTAAATTTTGTTGTCATGTGTTGGGTTGGGAATGCATTTGGATTTTTGTATCAATTCTTGTTCTTTTGGGTTGGGAGTGTTGTTCATGGGAGTCGAGGCATTACTCACCCTTTGGGAAGGGAAGAAGTGACCTTGGTTGAAGGGGTTATTTGGGCTCTCCATTGTAGTGAGAGTCTCTTCTCTTGGAGAATAGGGATAATTTCATGGAGTATGGGCTTCATGAAGCCATGTTGTAAATATTATTTTGGTATGGAAAAGGCCAAATGTGCATTTGGAAGGAATGCCAATATAGCCTTGGAGAGGCATGGAAATCTCTTGTTGAGAAATTTAAAAATTGCAAATGGCATTCTCCTCATTAGAAAAGCCCACCTTCACCCTACTTCAATGGGTTTGTAAAACTCATTTGTGAGACCTTGGTTGGGAGTTCATTGTTGTTTTTGTGCATATGAAATGTTTGTGAGGATTTGGATGTGAAATCTTGTTTAGCCTTGGTTCTCCAAGCTTGGGTGTGGCCTCCTTGAGGCCTTGGCTGGGAGGTGAGCTTCTCATGGTTTCCCCTCTTGAAATTTGCAGGTTTTTGAAGTCATGAAGATGGAGAAAGAAGCTTGAAAGAAATCCCTATTTGGGAGTAGTTGTGTGTAAGCAACCTCAATGTTGCATAGTCACTCTTGTAATGTAATTCATTCTTGTTGATTGTTGTATGTTCATGTTTGAAGGTTTTGAAGATTGATGTGGAGAGATATCCTTCTTTATGTAGTGATTCTTTAAAGGAAACTATGTTGCATACCATTCAAGTATTTTGTAGATTATCATTTTGAAGATGTGTAAATGTAGATTGTAAGATTACCATGATGTAAAAGATAGAATCTTTAGTTCATGAATATTGCATTTTAACCCTTAAAAGAAAAGAAGTTCATCATCCATGTATAGAAAGATACCCAATATGGAAAGAGAAGAAAAATATTATAGTTTCACTCCCTACAATCTTAAGAAATTTTGCATCTTGAAACCTCTATAAATTCAACTCTCTTCAAACAAAAAAAAAATATCCATTCCAATTGCAACTCTCGAGAGAAAGAGATACCCTTTCTATCAAAATAAATTAAACTAGTTAGTATGATAATATGAAATTCAACTAATACTATTAGTCCTGTTAGTATATTTCTAAATAAATCTATATCCTAATGCACACTATGATCTTTCACAAAAATTGAACTAAGTAAATCAAAATGTAAGAGCTTATAACAAAAACGCCCATAGTATTTTTTAGATTTAGAGCAAAAATGCTCTCTGGAATTTGTACGGGAAAGGAAATATTCTCCTTACCACAGAGAATATTCCTTTTCTAATGAGCTTTAATCCCTGATTAAATTTAAAATCTAATCTCATTAATATAAACATATAAATTAATCCTAAATACTAAACTAAACTCACCTTACCTTTACCTTTTTCCTGTGGGCCCCACCCTTACCATACTCCTTACATTCTCACCACTTGTTTGGCCGCCACTTTGCAAGGTTTATTAATTAATTTAAATGTTAAGGGGGCTGCACTACTTGGATAATGTGCCACCCTTCCCACCTTGCTGTCATAACCTACTTTCTGACATATCCCTTTTGTTAAGTCAACTCCCTTCCCTTCTCTTCCATGCAAAATTACCTTGGGAAGAAGGGAGATTTGTTGGTGGGCCCCTCCCCCTGACAATACCTCATCACCATGCTTTATTAACCGTGCCTCCTTGCTGTCATGTCTTTTAAGGCATGCAAAATTCTTGGCTAGTTGGTGGGTCATTGCAAACATATCATCCTCCCTTGCTTGAAACCCATGCCACCTTCCTAGGTTCTGCCCTTGCCATGCGTAATCCTTTGTTTAGGGATGGTAAGATAGGTGGTGGGCCCCCCCTAGCACAGTCCTTTCAACCAACATCTTAGGAATTTGATCCCCTCCCTTTGCAATTTCATTTTGACTTTGTGGTTGGGGGATAATATATCAATAAGTAATAGATTAATAAGTTAGTGGTTAGTAGGTAGTTAGATTAGATGATGGGCTTTTAGTTGATAGTTTAATTTAGTTAATTAGGTATATTCTTTATTGTTTTAATTCTGAATTTTGAGTAGCATGTTATGC
>MU223713.1:341919-369174 GCA_018584345.1 Thuja plicata | reverse complement strand
TTATAGCTGCTAAAGGTATAATGTAATCTTTTTATTATATCAATACAAAAAACCCTATTACCGACCAAAAAAAACAATGGTTTGATCTTCTCACCATTTTAATATGGTATTAGAGCACTTAATCTCTCTATCCCCATGATAGTGTTGTGCGGTGAGGAAATTGTGTGATGCATATATCAATATACTTTATGAAGATCCATTTTTACGCATACGAATCTATAATTTGAGAAGTAATAAATGTGATTTATTTTTCTATTTGTAATTTTTCACTGTCAAAGATCATCGGTGTTATCGCTATCAATCTATCAATTTCAATTCAATAGTGTTGTTTATTTTTGTCAATACTATTTCTGATTATCATTTCGGGAACATTGTCAAAGATCATCAATATTTCCCCATTTTAATCTTACGACGCCATCAAAGTTCATTGGCGCTTTTCAATCATTTCCAATCATCATTATCCGAATCAAATGGTTGATTTAGGGAATACGAAGCATCGATGATCTTAGACAATTCTCCTAAAATGATGATAAGATTGATCGAATTGGAATTAGGGTTTGATCGATTGGTTTGAAATTGGGTTGATTAGGCATCGGTGATCTTGGACAATGCCCCATAATGGTCAGAATAAGTCTAGACAATTCTAAAAATGATTAGGAATAGAATAGGATAGATTTGAACCTATTTAGGAAGGTTTGGAATGGTTTAGGATTGAATAGGATTGAATAGGATTGAATGGGATCAGTTTAGGGTTGATCGAAAATGATTTGGAAAATGATCAATTTGATAGAGAAAGTAGAATTGTTAGTAATTGATGACATGGAAGAATGACACAATATTAGTGAATGATAAAGATCAAATAGACAATATAGAAGACATGTTAAGAAGGGGGTATAGGCATTGAACCATTTTTAGGTGTCTACATTTTTCCCCTCTTTGAGACAATGTGATTATGAATGTTGGCTCAAATAAAAATAGAATATCATGCCCCAGTGGATCGACAGAATGGAGGTAGGATGTCCCCTTAGAAAATTGGGTAGAAATTGACATGAGGACAATTTTTTGAAAAGAAGGATGATTGGTTGAAGAAATGTAAGGAGAAAGAAGAAATTAGACGAAGAAATGTTAGTAAGATGTTGGCTTTCAAAAAGTACAATTGTGTTATAAGAGATTATTTTGATATGGCAAAAGTGGATGTGGTGCATCGTGGCACAAAAGCCAGAGTGCAAAAGTCATCCTTTATGCATAAACAAACATGATGCAGACAGAGGATGATCTTTTCCATCCTAAAATCATGTAGCAGACATGCCCCAGAATTTCATGAGATCATCAAACAGGCAGAAAAAAGATAAAGCAAAATGAACTGGTAATGAACCATTCCGACTACTCCCATAAGATCAGATAATATCATCGAGTAGCATAGGAACATGATCAAAAAAGAAAATAAAAAATACTCACTGAAACAATGTGAGCCAACAACCATTCTGATCTTTGGTTACTTTTATTGAATGTTCGTTGATTGATAGCTTAGATTTCAAATTGCTTGATTTGATACTTGATTGATAGCTTGGACAGATTGATGGATTTGATAATTGATTGATAGCTTGGACAAATTGATAGATTTGATAATTGATTGATAGCAAAAATCGAAAGATTGGACAGGTCCAACTAGATTGAATGTTGAATCGCATTGTTTCAAATCGTACTTATGAGAATATGATTTTGTTAAGCACAGATTGATAATTCTGCCATTGATGTCCGCAAACATGATGTTTGATTTGCAAAAAGAAGACAAGTATGTACAAATTTATTACAGATTTTTGAAGAGATTTTTGTAATTTTTAGGAGTTTTTAGATATTTGAATGTTTTTGGTCTTTTTTCAGGACCGTATTTGATTTGTAGGGTTTTTTCAGCATCATATTTGATTTTTAGCAATTTTTTCATGACATTATTTGATTTTTTTTGAAATTTTTAGGACAATATTTGATGTTTTGGAATTTTTTTCAGGACATTATTTGATTTTTTAGTAATTTTTTCAGGTCTTTAAGATATTTACAATTTGCAAGATTTGAATTGCCCCCAGTGTCTAGCAAGGCATGTACATTGTCAAAGGGGAAATGTACTGGTAGATTGATGAAGGCCAAGGGTCATTGCATTGGATCTGGTTAAGTGCCAAGGACTATCCAAAAAATGGGATAACAATTTTTTTCACCAAGCTAGGGGATTGGACAAAAAAATGATAAGGTAATGAGATAGTGCAGTGGATAGAATGTGAGAAATGGACATGTCAAGAGGTTTTTTCTTTGAAAACATGTTTTTGCATTGAACTTCCTTTTTTCATCAAGACCAAGATAGGGAGCTTGATAGGACAATGTTAGGATATGGATAGGATAATGATAGGATATGAAAAGGAAAATGATAGGATATGGATAGGATATGCAAGATCAATCAGGGATAATGTGAAGGGATAAGGAATATGGATGAAAGGTCATGAAAGGATAGGCAATGTAGACCAAAGGGATCAAGACAATGTAAAGCAAATAAGACATGTGATGCTTCAAGGAAGATTTGTAACCGTGTCAAGATCAAAGTTGGGGAAAAGGGGATAGGATAATGGATATGACATGCATAAGATAATGGAGGAAATGCTGGGGATAAAGGAGGATAATGCCAATGAAATCTACCCCCAAGTATAGACTGCAAGAAGTTCATAGAATTACACATGATGCCTGTTTGCTAGGTTTTCATCATGTTACTTTCCCAAAGTGCCTGTTTACCAGGTTTTCACTATTGGATGAAATTATTTCTCTTGACTCTTTTTTTTGTGTTACCAAGACACCTGTTTGCCAGGTTTTCATCAAGGCAACTTTTTTCTTTTTTCCATTTTTTTTTCTTTTTTTGGATATTTTCTCTCTTTTTTTTTAATTTTTTTGAAAAAAAACTAGACAAATGAAATGACATGGATGGAGGACTCAAGCTCCCTACTCTTTAAAATGTGCTTTTGAAAGATATTGTGCAAAGATGTTGGTAGGGTAATGACAAAGGGATATGAAGTGGGTGATTGGATAGGGATAGGACAAGCTTTATGCAAAGGATTGGATAGGTTGGATGAAAGGTTGGAAAATAGGTGTTGGATGATGGAGAGAGTGGAGGAAGGATGGGTGTTGAATGGATGGATATGGGTGCAAGAACAACATTGGAACACACCTTGAGGGGTGATGGAGTGAAGGAGGAAAAAGAGATTTTGGAGTTTGAAGGATTAATGAAGGAATGGATATGGATTTTTGGACACAAGGGCCCAAAATGGATTTGGAAGATGGAAGACATTTAGATGGAGGGATAGCAATTTTGGATGCCAATTTGGACTTTTCTTTGGTACTCTATGCTTCAAGGAGCTTATTGGGAATCCACATGCTTTTTGATTTTTCATTATTTTGAGGGTCCTTTGAATGTATTGCTTGCACAATTGATTTGGGAACCCATATGGATTTTGACTTTATTTATTTTTAAATGGGCCTTTGTGGCCTTTTGGAATTTTCTTTTAGGATCACATTTTTCTTTTTTTGTACATGTCGATTATACTGGACATGTTGATCCTTGATAGCATGTGGATTGCTTGACTTGTAGACTTTATGTTTGGCATCCAAGTTGCTTTGAAAGGGAATGGAATTCATGGATGGATAGGAATTGTATGGAGGTATTTTGGATGGATGGAAGGTTCTCTAGGGTGTATGCCTTTGCTGACTTGCATGCGGGAAAGGGTAAGGGGATTGTGAGCTAGTGGAGGGAGGAAGATATGGACCTAAGATGGATGGAAGGGTTGAAGGGGGAGGTATACGTCTGGATTTGGATTTTGAAGCGATACCAATGCCTTGAGATGTAAATTTGTTATTAAGATCATGGCCATTTAAATTTTCTTGGACATGTAAGGGTTTCAATATACCGTTTGCATGGCTCTATCTAACCCTTTGACTTGATATTGCTTTCTTTGACCAGTAGGATACTTGCTACAAGATGCGAGTCTATTATTATGAGGTGTGAATGATGTGGAAGGACTTATAGGACCATGAGGTGGACTAGACTTGATAGAGTGAGGGGAACCCATTTGAAATGTAAGGGGTTTATGGACAACTTGCATAGATGTGCTTGAATCACAAGGGAGATTTGAAGGATTAGGACAAGGAGAAGAATGGATGGATGGATCTTGAGGAGGATCTGGAGGAATACTGAGATCTTTTGGGGGATTCAAAGGGATGATGGGATCTTTTGGAGGACATCAAGGTGAAGGGATACCTTGATCTTGACTTGGAAATGGATCTTGGGAAGACATGGAAGGGAGATCATAATCTTTCTTAGGAAGTGGAAGGTCAATGGAATTTGGAAGAACATTTTGGTTTAGGAATGGAAGGGGATCATCTTGAATAGGATCATCATGAGGCTCAAGGGGAATGGGGTCTTGGTCAACAATAGGATAGAATTGGTCATTGAAGGGGTCTTGATCTTGATATATTTTTAGACATTTTTCTTCATTCTTTTTATCATCCTATTGACATGGGATATGACTTTGGACATGCAAGGGGGGTTCTTGAAAGGGGTCAACATTTTGATATGAGGAAGATGGAATTTGGATAGGAATATCAAGAATAGGCTTGATTGAAATTGGAGGACATGGTGGAATTGGTTCAAAGGAACTTGGGCTATGCATGGGGATAGCTTAGATGTCTTTCGTGGATAGCCATTGGAAGGTTGCATTGTTGGACGAATCACTTGACGAGGAAGGAGGAAATTTCTCTTGGGAGGAATGTGGGGATGAAGGGGTGGAAGGAAAAATGGATGTTTCTTGAAGGTCAATGTCTTGAGGGGAAAGAGGTATGTCATCCATGTGATTGTTTTGGGGTGAGCCATTGCTAGACATGAGTAAATTATTTATTTCATCCAATTTCTGAAACAAATTCTTTAAAATTTTGGATTTGAACTTGCGCTGCTTGATGGGTCTTGCTAGTGATACCACATCATTATTTATATGTTGGAAAGAATTTTTGGATTGAACATGTTCCTCAAACATTTGAATTTTTCTTTGTTTGATAAGACAATCCTCAAGCAATGTTATTGTTTGTGATCTTGGTATTGATTGTCTTGTTTGCATGGTTGACACAAGAGGTTGTTTGGTTTCTTGAGTAATACTTGGTTGCATTGGAATGAAGATCGGTTCATAATTAGGTGGTGGCCCCAATTGAATTATGCCATGCACTAGTTGAGAGGTTTTCTTGGGAATTTGGTTGAATGATTGATTTAAAATTTGAGCACATGGAGACTGGTTTGAAATTTGATTGAATTGAGCTTGATCTGGGACTTGATTAAAAAATATTGGCTCTTGCACATGATTGAATTGGGCTTTGTTAAATTGTTCATTTGCCTCATTGAGTTGTAAAATGAGTTTTAGTATTTTTGATTTCTCAATGAGAGATTGTGTGTCAATTTCACCAAAGGATTCAAGTGGACATCCAAGGAGTTTGACCATCTCATTTCTACAATTTATCATCTTTGCAACCCTCTCTTCCAAGATATTTTTTTCTTAAGAAATTTTGTTTGCAACTTTTGAATCATGTTTGAATGGACTTGATGGAATTGATTGTTTGGTTGTGTTGATGTCATTTTCCTTGGCTCAAAAGCTTGTTGTTGCAAAGGTATATCTTGCCTTTGATCAAAAGGTAAATGTGATTTTCCTTGTGATGGAAACATGGGTTGATAAGTTTCTTGTTGCCTTTTGGATGCTTGGAACCTAGTAAAGATTGACATGATGACCATATGCAAATGCAAGATTTTTTTTGGAATTTTTGAAATTTTGGAAATGCAAGTTTTGAAATGCAACTTTGGAAATGTAAGGAATTTATGCAAATGCAATCTAAGGTTTTATGCAATTGTGTTTTTGGTTTTTTGGACTTTAACAATTAATCTTTTGAAATGAGACAAATATAGGAGCATAACCTTATGAGGTTGAATAAGGATCTTGACTTGAAAAAATAGGATTTTTGGAATAAGGAACAAGTTTGATAAAAAGGCTTAGGTCAAATCCATCATGACAAAGGTGGAATAAGACTAAATTGATAAGGGGGGGGGGGGTTTGAAATTTGGAAAAAAGGGGGGATCAAGTAAAGATCATATTTTCAACATCATAAAGAGAGGTTCCATGACTTGGATACTTTCTAGGATTGTTTGCAAAGTTTTTAAGGAGGACCTAAAAATGAGCTATGTATGCAAGAAGGCTATGATTAGGACTTATGCAAAAGGGACTATAATGAGGATTGAAATGAGGTCTATAATGCAAGGATTATTTGAAATGCACAATGCAAGGATATTAGGTCATGAATATGCAATATGAAGGCTATCAAACATGCCAAAAAGGTTCCAAGTGAAAATTTCAAGGTTCCATATGTTTACTCAAAGACAAGGTTTGTTGTGACCATTTGATTGTTCTTGAAGATTGATTTGGAAAAAAATGCCCTTTAAGGAGAGTGTTTTTAAGATGTTATCATTTTTATTAAGGTTTGAACACCCACACAAGACACATTATTCAGAATGGATGTTGTAAAATGAACAAACACGCAACTTCCTAAGGATAGCAAGGACAGTATCTGCTGAATCCCCACTTGAACCAAAGTTCAGCTGTGCTTACTAATAGAGAACAACCTATAAGCTTGGAGGCACGGCCTCCTTACATGTGCGCTCACTTCTCAGGCACTCCAAGTTTTAACTCCCAAGGGACATCACTTCCCAAGGGATTGTTGTCTCGACTAATAGCCACGAAAGTGTGGGGCGTCTTAGTTGGTCTCTAACCTTCTGCACCAATAGATAGAAGGTTTTTGGCTACTATGACATGGTGTTTAATAAGGGTATCCATTCAGGTGGTTATACGTACGACATATTAGCTCCGTTATGGAGGCCTCCCAGCCTATGAAAGTTACGTTCCGTAGGTTTTAATGCACCACAACGATACTGAGGGAGATCTTATTCCTGGTATAATGCATTCAACACTCGTCCATTGATAGATTAATCACAATGGCATATTTGTATCCCGGTTGGATGGGCTTGGCTGTAGCCTATCACCGGTTGGGCATCCACTCTCACTGGCTCTACTAAAGCACTTGGGAGGTATCCACTCTATATGAATGTTATGAGTTTCTCTTACATCCAAGATCCACGAAGGCGAGGGGAGAGGATACACTCATATGATTCTTAGGGTTTTACAATCTAGAAAACACATTAGACACATGAAAGAAAAAGGTTCATTTCAAGCACCAAAGTGAAGTGTTTTCTAACTACAAAAAGAAAGCACAAGAGTTTGGGAAAACACAAGGTCTTGTATAAAATGTCCTGCATTGAAACCGTTAGTAGTTTTTAGGATTCAATCTTCATCCCACGGTTGCCATCATGCTGCAGAAAATAATCAGTAACACCAAAATCCAGTAGTCTAAGTGCAGAAACAAGTATAGGAATGTAGAAATCCAAAAATAACATTGAAAATCATCACTTTTACCACCTACACAGGAACAGTGACCACGTACGCAGCATTAGGGAAACCACCTATGCAGGAACAGGCTTTCACCCATGCAACTTTTGACTACCTATGCAGGAATAGTGACCACTTGTGCAACAACTGATCAAAAGCCTAAAAATGACCAAAAACTTGCAAAAATAGAGCTTTTCTCAACAACTAAACATGCAATATCATTAGAAACATAGCTAGGGTTCATTAATCATGCCATTTAAGTTGATTTGCAAATATTGAAGTGAAATTGAAACCCTAACTAGCTTGCATGTGCATGAAAATAGGTTAGGAACACCTTAAAGACCAAATCTGCATTTGATCCTAAACTAGGTTAGAGTTCATTTTAGGTCCCCAAATCATATATTCATGTTCATTTTAGGCCCATTAACAACTTAAAAAAATTTACCTTGCATGAAATAGTCCATTTCCACCCCTAGTTAGGCTAGATTGCAAGTTGCATGAAATTTGAAAAAGGTTTGATAGCATGAAACCCTAGACAAGATGAGATTCATTTTAGGAGCCCAAATAAAAATGTGCATGTTCCTTTTAGGCCTTGAAAATCAAAGTGTGAGGTTCATTAACCTTATTAGGGTTCATTAACCAAATTTAGGGTTCATTTGAATAGTTTAGGGTTTATTTTCAATTTAAAAGCAGATAAAAAGTAGAAAGGAAAGCCAAATATGCAGAATAGCTCCCTAAACATTCAAGAAATGATCCTAAACCCTAAAAGAGGATCCCATATGACCAACTATGTAGGTAAGTAGCCACCTGCGTAGCTCTGGGCTCCAAGTGCTCAGGTCTGGGTACCACCTACGCAAGACTTAACCACCTGCATAGAAATAGTGACCACCTGCGCAGGAATAGTGACCACCTGCTCAGCTTCAGTGACCACCTGTGCAGCTCTCTTCTAGAACCTGAAAAAGACACAAAAACACAAAAAATTTCATCAGTTATGCATGATTCACGTCGGGTTCACCAAATGTAAGACTAGAAAAAGGCATATTTAGCATATTAGGTAGCCACAAACCCTAAACAAGTATGCTAAACCTATCTAATCTATCATGAAATCTATTTTCTAAGGGAATTCATAAAATAAGCATGAAAAATCAAAAACACCCTTCAAAGGAAGCTCCCATGTCCTTCTTTCTTCTCCATAGTGAGATTGATGTTGCTCTTTGCACACACACTTTGCACAAGAAGCATAGTTTGCTAATGAGAGTACTAGAATTGAGTGATCTTGAGGTTTTCTCAAAATCTTGTGGTTCAACCTTGAATGATAGAAATGCACCCATTTTATAGAAAATGAGATACAATTTGGTGAGATTGCACAAAATCCTTGTATAAATGCAGATTTTGGTTGGTGAGATGCTTGGAAGCATGAAATGGGGGAGAGATATTGAGGAGATATTGGAGGATATTGAAGATATTGAAGAAGCACCTTAATAGGGATGTGAATCCTCAATTAAGGGATATGGAAATTAGGTGAGATTAGGAGAATATTATTTCACTTAATAAATCAATATTCCTCACAAATCCAAATTAGATTTATGAAATTACAAAAATCTCATAAATTGGAATTAGCTAATTAATTAATTATTGAAGACTTAGGGAAAAGGGAATAAATAAAGTTTATTTATTTATTCAAATAGGACTTATGATAAACTATGGGTTATTCATTCAAAGTGGGAAATTAGTGGATTATAGGTTGAATTGAAGATATTGATGTTGAATTGAAAGGGGTTTGATAATATTGACAAGGATTAGGGTTAATTCTGAGGGTTCCAGAATAGTTTAGGAAATCATGAGGCATCGATGGGCTTTGACAATGCGCCCAGATAATGATGATTGGAAATGATTGAAAAGCGCCAATGAACTTTGCTTGGTTCATAAGATTTAAATGGGGAAACATCAATGATCTTTGACAATGTTCCCGAAATGATAATCAGAAATAGTATTGACAATAATGAACAACACTATTGAATTGAAATTGATAGATTGATAGTGATAACACCGATGATCTTTTATAGTGTTATCAAATGGTTGATTTAGGGAATACGAAGCATCGATGATCTTGGAAAATGCTCTTAAAATTATGATAAGATTGATCAAATTGGAATTAGGGTTTGATTGATTGGTTTGAAATTGGGTTGATTAGGCATCAGTGATCTTGGACAATGCCCTAGAATGGTCAGAATAAGTCCAGACAATTCTATAAATTATTAGGAATAGAATAGGATAGATTTGAACTGATTTAGGAAGGTTTGGAATGGTTTAGGATCGAATAGGATCAATTTAGGATCGAATAGGATCAAATGGGATTAGTTTAGGGTTGATCAGAAATGATTTGGAAAATGATCAATTTGATAGAGAAAGTAGAATTGTTAGTAATTGATGACATGGAAGAATGACACAATATTAGTGAATGATAAAGATCAAACACACAATATAGAAGACATGTTAAAAAGGGGGTATAGGTATTGAACCATTTTTAGGTGTCTAAACAATAATAACTTAAATTTTGCATGTGCCATGTGTGTGAGTTTGGAATTGTAAAATTTTAAAGTATTAAGTTATTCTTTAGTATTTACAGTAAAACTAAAGTCTAAAATTAGTATAACAAATTTTATTATTAGTTTGCTTTATCTATGTATTAATAATTAGAAATTTAAGTTTTCTTTAGTAGGAATAAGGAAGCGATGATATTTCCATTTTTAAATCTAAAATTTTAAAACGATTAGGTGTGCACTTTATTTCTGGTCGAAGGGGAAATAAAACCCAAAATAAACCAATAACATATTAACAAGGCAAAAGTGAATGGGACCCGCGACACTTGACAATGACTGCCAACGACTATTGGATGAGCACAAATCAATGACGTACAATATATTTTGGGCCAAAAGGGAAAGAAACCCCATTTTTGCAAACCTATTCTGAAATCATGACACATGTCCACTCACACAATCAGTGTCATTCGATGATGATGTGTAAGGTGACTAGGTGAGTCATGACTACTTGTACTGACAAGCCAAAATTTAATGGGAACCACGACATGTGATAGTGACTACCAACGACCCTTGGATGAGCATAGATCAATGACCCAAGGTGTATTTCGGGCTAATTTGGAGAACCGTCACCTCTTTTCATAAATGTCCCTCAGAAACAAGGCATGTGTCATGAATTAACACTCATGACTCAACTAAGTATAATTAAAATCTAAATTGGAGTAAAAAAACATTTAATAAATGTAAATTGTAATAACTAATAAGAAATAAGCTCAATTTCAGTTCTCTGGCTGAAGTTGTAGATATATGTCAAATGATTAAGTGATACGTGTCTTAGTGACATCAGATGTATATCTTCATAAAGAAGCAATTAAAGTTAACACGAGTTGCGACTGATGACTCAGTACTCATGATTGTACAATTGTTTCCCTTTAGGTTTTCAATCTAAGTTTTTCATTTCTACTTCTAACTAATATTGGAGATTCAGAAAGGGGTTATGACTTCTAGGTTGAGGATTGAGGAATGAAACATAGTCTCTCGGCTCTCACCTCTCTGCCCATTCATAGCCTGCACAAATTGGAATTACGGGTAAACTCCTGAGCACATATGTACCTCCTTTTGAAATTTTCAAATCTTGTGGTTTATTGTTTAGATTATAGAACTAGAATTAGGGTTTAATTTTTAATCACCCCTATAAATTGTAGCTCTGTAGAATTATTTGAATTTTCCTACGAGTAAATAGTAATACTATGATGGGAAAAGAAAATCCCAATTTTACAAGTAAAAGGCAAAGACAAAAAATGAAGATAATAGACTTCCAAAAACTGGTTAAAACACCAGGTTTCACTGATGAATTCCATGATATTTATGATCTTGTTATCCATGAAAATAAGGGAATCATGGAAATTAGATTTGCACTTGATAATAAGTGGAAAGATCCAAAGAATGATTCAAAATTTTATCCATTTAACATGGTAAAGGCAACAACAAATAAAATTGAAGCATGGGTTGCTGGGTCAGCACGCATGACGTTACCTTTGTAAGACCATAAAAAGGCACAAAATGCATATCTAGGTAACCAAAAAACCCTAAACAATATGCAAACCCATCTAATCTAACATTAGAGCCATTGAAATGGGAATTCAAAATATATGCAAACAAAAAATAAAACCCCCTTCAAATGATGCTCAAATGCTCTCCTTTCTTATCCATAGAGTTGATTATTGTTTCTCTTTGCCTATGAAAAAAATGCACAAATATTGAAAAACCAAGTTGATAGCAAGAATACTAGGAGATATTGGTTCTCGAAATGAAGGAAAAATGAGCTCAATTTATAGGATATGAGAACTCAAGTTATAGAATTAGCAATAAGATATACCAATTGTAAATTTGCATTGAATATGACACTTGGTAAAAATGGAAAAGGAAATATGCCATAATAATGACAATGGAAGCTAAATTAGTGGAAGGAAAGATGTCAGAAAGTGGAAAGGAAAGTGTAAGAGTTGAAGCTAATTAATAGGGGATGGGAGTTAGAGAATAGAAATAGAATAAGTGAGGTGGATTTATGAGGAATTAAATTAACAAAGAATTCAATATTCCTCACAAAAGATAATTAGCATTTATGAAATTAAAAATTCCATAAATTGGGAATTTAGCCAATTAATTAATAGGAAATTAATTATTTGTGGAGACATAGAAAAGAGGGAATAAATAAAGTCAATTTATTTATTCAATTATGACATAGGGATAAACCATAGGTTATTCATCCCAAGAGGATAAATTAATGGATCATTGGCCAAATTAATGGAATTGATGTGAAGTTGAATTTATTTTGATGACTTCGATGAGGATTGGGAATAATTTTGATGGTTATGGAATGGTTTAAGAAATGATGAGGCATTGATGATCTTTGACAATGCACTCAAATTGATTGCTGACAAAATCACATTGATGAACTTTGAAAATGCTATTGAAGAAGCCATATGATAATGAGGCATCAATGAAATTTGACAATGCACTCAAATAATGATGAGGAGAAGGAATTAATGAACTTGACAATGCTCCTGGGGAGACATTGACGAACACGACAATGTTCCTGGATTGATTATGATAAGGTATCCATGAACTTTGACAATACCTTGGACACGATTGATGATGATAAGGTATCGATGAAATTTGACAACTCCTTGGACAAGATTGATGTTGATAGCATCGATGAACTTTGAAAACACCATCGAAGGTGGATTGAAAAGAGATGAGGCCTTTATGAACTTTGACAATGCCCTAGAATGATATAAATGAGTTTGGAATGATCTTGGATTGATTTAGGAAGATGATCAATTTGGCCAAAATGAGAGAAATGTTAGTAATTGATGATAAGGAAGAATGACACAATATTAGTGAATAAAAGATGTGTTAAAAAGGGGACACATAAGTGTGAAAAATTTTTGGGTGTCTACATTTTTCCCCTCTTTGAGACAATGCGATTATGAGTGTTGTGTCAAAGAAAAATTAAAAATCATGCTCCATTGGATTGGCAGAATGGAGGTAGGATGCCCCCTGGAAAAATTGGGCAGAAATTGAGAGGACAATTTTTTGAAAAGAGAAGTGATTTCAAGGATTGATTAAATAAATATTAGGAGAAAGCATAAATTAGATGGAAGAGAAGAATAATTAATAGTGATGAAGCATGCTTTCATAAGTGCATTATTGTCATAAGAGATTTATTTGATATGGAAAATCGGATGCGTCGCACCATGACATAGAAACTCAGGTCAATAATGTGATCCCTTTACGTAAAAAAACACATTGCAGACAAGGAATGTTTCCATTCATCTTGAAGCATATGGAATACAATACATTCCCCATAATTTTATGAAGAACACCCCGCAAAAAAAAGAGAAAAAAAATTAAAGGATCATGAACCATCCTGACCACTCTCATCAATCAGTGATATCTTGGAGTAGCATAAGAACACGATTGAAAATAAATCAATAAAATATAAGACTCACTGTACTAAGAAAATCAACAATAATTTTGATCTTATTGTCAAAGTTGATAGTTTATTTGATGATGATAAAGATGTCTGGTTTCAAGAATGAAGTACCCCGTCTAAGATAGATATCATTTGGTTTTGAGTATACCACATCCTATATAAGACAAATTATAGGTTTGATAAAGGACAAATAGATGTTTATCGATTAATAGGACACGGTTGATTTGGTTGATTGCTGGCGAGATTGGATAGTTTGTCTGTTAATGCATGATTTCATTAGGTGCATAGTTTGACAAGTCTTCAGGTTGTGTCTTCTCAGATGTATGTCTTTTCACAAGGGACAATTTATTGAAAACAACAAACAATTATATATATGATGATAAAATGAAATGAGGTGTCATAAAATGACATTTATTATTGATTTTTTGATTTTTAGCATTTTGACATTGTATCATCTTAAAATGGAAGCATTTCCATCTTGGTAGGTTTAGCATCCTCATTTAGTGCATTTACATGATAGATTTGCATTTAGGATGTATCTACACTTGGTAATTCTTTGTTTCTAGGTGAAATTAGGGTTAGGATCCTGAGGATTCTCCTTGATTTCCTTCTTTGTGGCTCTATTTTCTAGGTAGGACTTATGTACTGGTCCTCCTAGCCTTCATCACATTTCTTCTAGGCCCCTGTGCCCTTTTCCAGCACTCTGTTCTATTTTCCCATCATCCTAGGTCTCTGGCTGACCTAGAAACTTCATTGGCACTCTAAGTTGACTAGCTTGAAACCTCAGGTCAGGGTCAAGGTCGACCTTGACCTAGGTGTAGGTTGAGGTTGACCTTGACCTTTGTCAGTTTTTGGTTCCCACTTTCAAGTTTGGATCATAGCGGGGCCTTAAATTCAAAATTGGCCCCCAGATTCGAATGTGGAAGGGTTTTATCCAAAATTTAATTAATGAATCTCCTCCTTAGTTGGCTATTGTGATTGGACCATAATTTGAGGTGAAATTTGAATTAGGGGCCCTCACATTTCCCTAGGAGGCTTACCTTGAAATTTCTATATAAGCACTCTCTTTTTCCTTCATTTGACATGAGATGATGATGCAAGAATGAAAGAGGATGATATGGGAGGACAAGATATGATGATGCCTTGAGGCAAGGAAGCATTTTGTGGACAAGTTATTATGGACACTCATTGGAGCAAGAAAGAGTTCTTCAATCCTTCCTTCTTCTTTGATCTACTGTTTTCAACATTCAAGAATTCAAAAGATACAATCATGGGGTAGCATCTGCGGATTGTGAGTTTGGTAGGAGTACTTTAGCCTTGGGGGCTTGATATGCTTTCTTTATCATATTCAAATCTATGCATTTCTCTCTCATTTTAATTCATGCTATGGTTTTTATCTAGATGATTAGATCTTGGCACTGCACATTCAAAGCTCTTCCTATGAGAAACACACACATATTTTATTACATCCGGCTATTCGTGGAGGTGGAAATCACCAAAAATGGGGGTTTGACTGAAGAAAAACCCTATATAGTGACCCCAAAAAACCATTTTCAGATATCTATAGTCACTGTTTTGGGAGTTGCAGAACAGATTTGGATACCCTTTTTGGAAAACTTTCAGGATCTGTGAACAGAATTTCCGTCATAGCAGTGTAGGTCAAGGTTGACATAAAGGGGCACAATTGTACCCCCGTATTTGGATCAAGGTCGACTTGGATCAAAAAAGAAAAATATTTCTGGGTTTTCTCTGTCTTTGTGTTTCCGTTCCAGATCCGGTTGCAAAATCTCTAGTAACTCGATACAAACACCAGAAAATAGATATTTCCAGATCCGCTATGTTATGAGGTATGTTTTTCATTCTATCTAATTTCATCATTCTTTGCAAACATTTTCAGATTTATATTCCATATAATTAGAATTTCATGTATGTGGTTAATAGAGGCATAGGGTCCCTTTTATGTGCAATCTGCCATTGTTCTAAAACCTATCCATATTTCCCACCATACAAAAATATTCATTTTTTTTGTATTTTTTCAAGGCTTTTTACAATTTTCAGGATTTCTTTCAGGATCATATTTTATTTTTATTGATTTTTTCACATGATTTGATTGTTTTGAATTTTTTTAGGACATTAATATTTACATGAGCAAGATTTAATTAAAATTTCCCCCAATGTCTAGCAAGGCAAGGACATTGTGAATGGACAAAGGGATTGGTCGATGGATGAAGGCCAAGGTTCGCTTGCATTAGATCTGGTTAGGTTTCCAAGGACTATCGAAGAAATGGGATAACATGTTTTTTCCAAGCTAAGGGATTGGAAATGACAATGATAGGGTAATGAAATGGTGCACTAGATAACATACGAGGAACGGACATGTCAAGAGGTTTTTTTTTTAAAACGTGTTTTGCATTTAATGTCCTTATTTTATGTCAAGACCCCGATAGGGATTTGGATAAGATAATGTTAGTACATGGATAAGAAAGGGGAAATGTATAAGAAAGATCAAGAATGGAAAAGGGGGGAGGGATATGGAATATGGATGAAAGTTTGTAATAGGATAGGCAAAATGGACCAAAAGAGATAGGGATAAGATAAAGTAGATATGACATGTGATGATTCTAAAGAGATCTGTAACCTTTGTCAAGATCAAAGTTGGGAAAAGGGGATATGGATGCTGATAGCATGAAGGATATGAGGCACATAGGAATAATGGAGGGAATGAAAATGGGTAATGGAGGATAATGGATAGAAAAACATGAATGAAATCTTCCCCCAAGTATAGACTACAAGAAGTTCAAAAATTACACATGATGCCTGTTTGCCAGGTTTTTATTATGGTACTTTCCCAAAGTGCCCGTTTGATAGGTTTTCCCTATTGGACAAAATTATTTCTCTTTATTTTATTTTTTTGTGTTACCAAGACACCTATTTGCCAAGTTTTCATCAAGGCAACCTTTTTCTTTATCATTTTTTTTACTTTTTGACATATTAGGAAGAAACTTGGATGCATGACATGACATGGACGAAGGAATCAAGCATCTGTATTCTCTAAAGTTTTCTTTTGAAACATATTGCACAAAGATGTTGGTAGGGTAATAACAGAGGTATATGAAGTGGATGATTGGATAAATTTTATGAAAAGGATTGGATAGGAGGGATGAAAGGTTAGAAAATAAGTCTTGGATAATGGAGGGAGTGGAAGAAGGCTTGATTTTGATTGGATGGAATGGATACAAGAATAGCATTGGCACACACCTTGAAGGGTGATGGAGGAAAATGAGATTTTGAATTTTGAAGGATTAGTGGAGTAATGAATATGGATTTTGGGATACAAGGACCCAAAATGGATTTGGAAGGTGGGAGACATTTAGGAGGGATAGAAAATTTGGATGCGAGCCTTGATTTTTCTTTGGGACTCTATGCTTCAAGGAGATTCTTGGGAATCCACATGCTTTTTGATTTTTCATTATTTTGTGGGTCCTTAGAATGCACTGCTTGCACAAGGGATTTAGGAACCCATATTTCTTTTGATTTTTCTTTTTTCTCAATGGGACTTTGTGGCCTTTTTGACATTTCTTTTTCTTTTAGGATCATATCTCGCTTCTTTTTTACATGACGATTAGAAAGGACATGTTGATCCTTGACTGAATTTAGATTGCTTGATTTGTGGATTTTATGCTTGGAATCCAAATTTATTTGAAATAAAATGGGATTCATGGATGGATAGGAAGGATATGGAGGCCTTTTGGATGGATGGAAGGTTCTCCAAGATGTGTGCCTTTACTTACTTGCATGTGGGCAAGGGTAAGGGGATTGAGAACTAGTGGACGAAGGAATATATGGACCTAGGATGGATGTAAGGGATGAAAGGGGAGCTATATGTTTAGGTGTGGATTTTGAAGGGATACCAACACCTTGCGATGAAGATTTATTATTAAGACCATGACCATTAGACTTTTCTTGGATATGAGAGGGTTCTAATATTCCTTGTGCATGGAGGCTTAACCCTTTTACTTGATATCACTTTCTTTGATTGGTAGGAGACTTAATACAAAATATGAGTCCATTATTATGAGGTGTGTATGATATGGATGGACTCATGGAATCATGGAATGAACCTAAATGGATGAAAGAAGAGGAACCCATTTGACATGTAAGGGGTTCATGAATAACTTGAATATATGTGCTTGGCTCACAAGGGGAATTAAGGGGGATAATGGGATCTTGGGATGAGATAGGAGGAATGACATGATCATCTAGTGGGATAGGATCTTGTGGGGAATTTGAAGGGATGATAGGATCTTGTGGTGGAGATGAAGGTGAAGGGACACCTTGCTCTTGACTTGGCATGAGATCATATGCAGTAATGGAAGGGAGGCCATGATCTTTCTTAGGAAGTGGGAGGTCAATGGGAATTGGAAGGAAATTTCGGTTTTGAAATGGAAGGGGGTCATCTTAAATAAGAGAGTTATGAATAATGGGACCATCTTGGATGGAAGAGATAGGGATAATGGGATCTTGGTCAATAATTGGGGGGATTTATCATCATTGTAATATTGATCTTGATATGTTTTTAGACATGTTTCTTTATGATTTTTATCATCCTCTTGACATGAGGTATGAATTTGGACATGTAAGGGGGATTCTTGAAAGGTGTCAACATTTTGATATGAGCAAGATGGGCTTTGGATGAGACTCTCATGAATGGGATTGGTTGAAGATGAAGGACATGATGAAATTGGCTCAAAGGTATTTTCAACATGAAAAGTACTTAGGTTATGAAGAGGACTACCTTGGATTTCTTCTATGAATAATCCTTGGAAGGTTGAATGATTGGAAGAGTCACTTGATGGAGATGGAGGAAACTTCTCTTGGGAGGAATGTGGGGATGAAGGAGTGGAGGGAAACATGGATGTTTCTTGAAGGTTAATTTATTGAGAGGAAGTAAGGAGGTCATCCATGGGATTGTTTTGGGATGATAGACACAGGTGCATTATTTTTATTCACTTTCTCTAGGATCATTTCACCAATGCAAGGTATTGTCTCAAGTGAATCCTTTATATCCATGTTTTCTTTTTGGAAAGAATTTGGTGATTGAAGTTGTGCCACAATAGGTTGTTCATTTATTATGATTGATCGGTGTTCAAAGGGTGGTACATTTGAATTTTTATTTGTTTGATAAAACTTTGGTGGTGAAGTGGAGGACACAAAAGTTTCCTCATGCAATGTTATTGTTTGCGATCGTGACATTGATTGTCTTGTTCTCATGATTGGCACAAGAGGTTGTGAAATTGTTTGAAGATCACTTGGTTACATTAGAATGAATATTGGTTCATAATTTGGTGGTGGCCCTAGTTGAATTATGCCACGCTCTGGTTGAAGGGTTTTTTTGTGGATTTCATCAAATAACCTTTGTTCTTGGATATGATTGAGTTGAGCTTGATCTAGAATTTGGTGGGAAAAGGTATGCCTTTGAATGTGATTGGATTGTGCTTGGTTGAAAATTTCATTTTCCTCATTGAGCCATGAAATAAGTTTTCCTATCTTGGATCTATGAATAAGAATTTACATGTCAAATTCATCAAAAAATTCATTCGAATGCTTATTCTTCATTATCTCTTCTCTCTTATCTTCCAAGATTTTCTTTTCTTTGTAAAATTTTGTTTGAAACTTTTGAATCATGTGTGTGTGGACTTGATGTAATTGATTATTTGGTTGTATTAATTTCATTTTTCTTGGATCAAAATCTTTTTGTTGCAAATGTATATCTTGTCTAGGATCAAAGGCTAATTGTGATTTTCCTTGTGATGGAAACATGGGTTAATAAGTGTCTTGTTTCCTTTTGGATGCTTGGAACCTAGTGAAGATCAACATGATGACTATATGCAAGTGCAATATTTTTGAAATTTTTGAGAGGCTTTTAGGATGGAAAATGCAACCTAAGATTTGCAAGAACTTTATAGAAATCTAGATTTTGGACTTTGGATGATATCTAAAGCAACTAGGCTTATGCAACTCTATTTTTGGGAATTTTCCACTTTGAATTTTTTTTTGGAAGAATACAAACCTAAGAGCCTAACCTTAGGAGAGTGAATAGGGATCTTGACTTTAAATGGGATCAATTGGATAAAGGGATAAAAAGGGACTAGGTCCAATCCAACATGGCAAAGATGGAGTGAGACCAAATGATAAGGGGGAAATTTGATAGCGGGACAAAAAGGACCAAGTAAAGATTATTTCTTCAATGACATAAGGTAAGACTCTAAAATTTTAATTCCTTTGGGATTTTACAAATTTTTAGAAAAGGATCTAAATGTACTATGACAATTTTGCAAGGCAATATGCAGTTATGATGTGAACTTAATGTGAGATGATTAAGATTTAAAATAGATGGAAACTAATGCAATGTATTCAAAAGGGATTATGAGCTATGAATATGAAAGAATGAAGCAAACCACAAGGCTCCATGATAAGAAAAAATTGGTCTCCATATGTTCATAAGGTTTTGAAACAAGGTGTTTTTGGGAAAATGAAAGTTTTCAAGAATGTTAGGAAATGTTTGGCATGAGATTCTGAATATTTAGGAGTGTTTTTGAAATTGTTTTTTAAAATTTTGAACACCCACATAAGACACATCATACAGAATGGTTGTAAAATTGAAAAAAACACATCACAACCTAAGGATGGCAAGGACAATATCTGTTGAACCCCCACTTAAATTTTTTTTAGTTACGCTTACTAATAGGGAAGAACTTATAATCTTAGAGGAACAGGATCCTCCTTGTAGTGCACTCACTTCTTAGGAAAACCAATCTTCGAATCCCAAGGGTCATCACTTTCTAAGGGACTTTTGTCTCTACTAAGAGCTGAAAAAATGTGGGTTGTCTTAGTTGTCCTTTGACCTTCCATGCCAGTAGATAGAGGGTTTTTGGTCATTACAGCAAATATTTTAGTCAGGGCATCCATTCAGATGGCTATGCATGCGGAATATTAGCTCCATTAAGGAGGTCTCCCAGCCTACAAAAGTTGCATTGTGTAGGTTTTTATGCACCATGAGGGTACTGAGGAAGATATTCTATCAGCATAGCAAAATTGACACATGTTTACTGTGAGATTAATCACAATGGAATTTTTTATATACCAGTTTGGAAGAGCTTGGATTTAGCTTGTTACCAGTTGGGAAATCCCTCTCACCGGCTCTATTAAATCTCTCGGGAGGTAGCCATGCTAAAATATTTGCATGAATTTCTCTTTCACCCAAGATACGCGAAGGCGAGGGGAGAGGATACGTTCATGCAATTATTTTGGATTAAAAATCTAGTGAACACTTCAAAAACATAAGCAAAGATTGTTCATTTTCCAATTAGAAAGGAAATGTGGTCAAAATTGTACAATTTGTTGTTCTTTTCCTTCCTAATTAAAACTATGTGAAAATTTTTGTTCATTAACCCATTAAGAAAGGAAATGTGATAAAAAAATGAGACAATTTGTTGTTCTTTCCCTTCCTAATTAAAACTATGTGAATACTGTAGCGTTAATTTATCCACCTATTTAGCTCTCTAGATGAAAATTGTTCATTTATCCCACTAATTAGTCTATGTGAAATTTGTTGTTCATTTTAAAGAACAATTTAAAAATCTGATTTGTTGCATGTTTAAAAAAAAAATTCCTTCATGTATCACAAGTTAGACTCCCAAGTGCATAGATCTTGTTTCTCTACCTACAAAACACATCAAAAAATAGTAAAGAAAAATCAGATTTGCATGTTCACGTCAGGTTCACCAAATGTAAGACTAGAAAAAGGTGGCAAATGCATATCTACGTAACCACAAAACCCTAAACAATATGCAAACCCATCTAATCTAATATTAGAGCCATTGAAATAGGAATTCAAAATATATGCAAACAAAACATAAAACCCCATTCAAATGATGCTCAAATTCTCTCCTTTATTCTTCATAGAGTTGAATATTGTTTCTCTTTGCCTATGAAAAAAATGCACAAATATTGAAAATCCAAGTTGATAGCAAGAATACTAGGAGATAGTGGTTCTCGAAATGAATGAAAAATGAGCTCAATTTATAGGATACGAGAACTCAAATTGCAGAATTAGCAATAAGATATGCAAATTGGAAATTTGCATTGAATATGACACTTGGTAAAAATAGAAAAGGAAATATGCCATAATAATGACAATGGAAGCTAAATTAGTGGAAGGAAAGATGTGAGAAAGTGGAAAGGAAAGTGTAAGAGTTAAAGATAATTAATAGGAGATGAGAGTTAGAAAATAGAAATAGAATAAGTGAGGTGGATTTATGAGGAATTAAATTAACAAAGAATTCAATATTCCTCACAAAATATAATTAGCATTTATGAAATTAAAAATTCCATAAATTGGGAATTTAGCCAATTAATTAATAGGAAATTAATTAATTGTGGAGACATAGAAAAGAGGGAATAAATAAAGTCAAATTATTTATTCAATTAGGACATATGGATAAACCATAGTTTATTCATCCCAAGAGGATAAATTAATGGATCGTTGGCCGAATTAATGGAAGTGATGTGAAGTTGAATTGATTTTTATGACTTTGATGAGGATCAAGAACAATTTTGATGGTTATGGAATGGGTTAGGAAATGCACTTGAATTGATTTCTGACAAAATCACATTGATGAACTTTGTCAATGCTACTGAAGAAGCCATATGAAAATGAGCCATCGATGAAATTTGACAATGCACTCGAATAATGATGAGGAGAAGGAATTAATGAACTTGAAAATGCTCTTGGGGAGACATTGACGAACATGAAAATGCTCCTGTATTGATGATGATAAGGCATCAATGAACTTTGACAATACCTTGGACAAGATTGAAGATGATAAGGTATCGATGAACTTTGACAATGCCTTGGACAAGATTGATGATGATAGCATCGATGAACTTTGGAAACACTATTGAAGGTAAATTGAAAAGAGATGAGTCCTTGATGAACTTTGAAAATGCCCTAGAATAATATAATGAGATTGGAATAATCTTGGATTGATTTAGGAAGATGATCAATTCGGCCAAAATGAGAGAAATGTTAGTAATTGATGACATGGAAGAATGACACAATATGAGTGAATAAAAGATGTGTTAAAAATGGGACACATAGGTGTGAACCATATTTGTGTGTATAGAAACTCAAGTATTCCCTTATCTAGAAATTGTCATGGTCTGCACAGAAAATTATGTTGAAATTAGAAAAGAAATTGTCAAGAAAAATACTCAGGAGGAAATTTTGTCAATAATCAAGACAAAATTTGCTAGTTTTTTGGACCTAGGGGTTGAAGCACAAAACTCAAACCTACACATTGACTTGGGAAAGTTGGCATAGAATTATGAAAAAATAGATGTAATACAAGAAGATTCACATATCAGAGGAATAACAAGCAGTTCTAGTTTGGATCTAGATCATAAGCTTCCTTATGATTATGATATTTTTATGTAATGGGTTCAAGATATTATTTCTTTGTTAGAATTTTTTTTGGGATTGGATAGTAACAAAGGAGTGGGTGCCATCATTATTGAAATGATTTTTCTTATTCATTGTGAAAAATAACCAGTAAAATATAATTTTATTGAGCACATTGTTCATTTGATGCAAGAACAATTAATAATGATTAAAAGAGGTCACAAAAGAAATTTAGATTCACAACCTACTTGTGCTATGTTCTTTTAGAAAACCATTGTAAAATATTTCAAACAAACAAGTTTGAAAGTTAGATCCATAATCCAATATATGAATGGACACTTGAGATAAAGATGAGTGATAACATAAGGAACTACAAAAAATTTGTAGACTTCTTTGGGCACCAATGTATCATAAAATTATAGGCACTCCAATGCCTATATTTCCTGTGTCTTGTAGAGATTTTATTCAAATTGGAAGTGAAATACAATTGGATGAATGGTACTACATGGAAGACTACACTATGTTAAGGTTTTATGGTTAAGTGGTAGAACCCTACAAAATTCACATACATTTGACAGAGAGGGTATTTTCATTGGAATATGTATGCCAAATGGAGAGCACAAATGTAATCTTTAATGGTCAGCAAAATAAAATGATATTTCCTTCCTTGCCTTTCTCATTTGGAGGGTTCACATTTGAGAGAAGAGGATTCAAAGTGGCATAGTTTTTTTTGACAATTTTTTGCTTTGCTGTTGACAGTCACTGGTAGTTTTATCCACTCAACATAATTGGAAGAAATCTTAGAGAGAATGGGAGCTCCACAAGAAAATGTCAACATGATAGTATTCCATTGATAGAAATATTTTAAAAAATGTAGTCCTGGGACGAGGTCAAAAAAGAAATGGAGAAATACGTCATTGAAAATAATATTTCAATACAAGAATTATCATCACAAATTATGGCATTGCACAAACATAAAGGAAAAGTACAACATAGGACATCCTACAGTTTATACCACAAAGTTGCTCAACCATCTAGAAAAGCTATTCCAAAAGACCTAGTTGGTCAATGTAAACATGGTAATTGGACTCAGACCAAAATTTTTGATTTTTGGGAAATGAGGAAGAATCTTAGCGAGCCAAAGACCTCTGCAGATCTTTATGAAGTGGAAGAGGATCAAATATTTAGTGATTTTTGGAATGAGGAGCATCCAGCTAAATCATAACACAATGATGATGATCATCAAGATAATGAGTATGAGCGGGATTATGTGAATCCCACATTCATTGATGTATATTCAATTGATATTAGAGTCGATATATCCACAAAATAAAAATATAGCAAAGGGGCAGAGATTATAGAAAAAATGGGTTTTCCAGGTTGGGGTGGTATGGGTACCATAGGACAAGGGCCTTGGTTTCCACTTTCCACACCCGTTCCACTAAAATGTGGTGAGACACTAGTCCTTGGAGGTTCATTAGAAAAAGGTACTACTCAGTCTCATACCCTTGCACCTTTGTTTGTTCCAGCTTCAAATCTAGTTTCGCCTTTTTGAAGCACTCAGATTTAGTCTGAATCAAGTGCCACTCCCACTGGAGGGGATGGCATGGGTAGTACTAGTGGTCCAAAAAGGACATTACCACTCGACATGAAATCCGTGGATCCCAGTGATCAAGGAAGTGTAAAGAAGAAAAAAGTTATGACAAAAATGCCAATGGTGTCTGTGATTGTGAGTCAAACAATTGCCACACCTTCAAGACAAAACCCTCCGAACAGTCCAAAGAATCCACTTGTAATGGGCCAGGGTGTTGCTGGTGCTAATCCTCATGGTGCAATTATTAGAACCATAGGTAGAGGCTCATACATCACTGCAAGTTTTATTTAACCTTTGAAGCATTCAATTGTGTCAAAAAACCTTGATTTTCATTTCACTAATTTTGTAACTAACTTTGAACAAACAAAAAAAGGAACAAACAAAATAATAAGACATTGAAGAGGGATTCAATTTCTGCAGCTCGTGACGTAGAACCTGCATCAAATAGGTTATTTCCCCATATGACCCAAACAAATAAATGATGGAGTTCATGGTTGTTATATCCCCAGATGAGATAATAATCCACCAGAGAGTCAATTAGATCTATTTGAATTTCATCTTAGCACCCTCCAAATGGATTTATCCAAAATTAAAAATGTGAACAAGATAAGTGTGTCAAAAATGACCAACCAAGTAGTCTATAGTTTAGTGATGAAGTTGGAGAGAGAGAAAGGAAAGCTTCTGGGAAGAATAGAAAAGTTACAGGAAAAACTGGCAAATCAAAAGGAAAAGGAGAAAGCAGTAGATAACAGGTGCAAAAAATTATGACAAAGGATAAAAAATTATTCCTCCAAAGAAGAAATTGCATAGAAAGAACATATGGATGCATAAATGAAAATTCTGAGGGAAAAATTGGAAGAGAGAAAAGCCTCTTCAGTACGTTTATACAAACATGTGGAGAATACGACACATGCAAACAATAACTTAAATAAGTTATTGGAGAATGAGAGGGTAAAAGAAAAAAATGGGAAGATAAAATAGAGGAAATAAGAAAACAAAGTGAACACCAGTTGTCAGAAATGAGAGAAGAGCTAAAGAAGGAAAATAATACAATTAAAACTTACAAAAACAACTTAAATGACAAAGTAAAATACATTTAAGAAAATAAAACAAGACATTTGGGGGGAAATAAAGGTGAGTGGTGATACTTTTTGTGATTGGTTTGACTTGAATGAAATTCTTAGAGATGTTTTTGGGAAGCTCAAAGAGCATGTTGAGAAGAACAAAAATCTTTGTTAGAGAGAATATAGCAAATTTTTTTTTGCAAAAAATCAACACAACAAGTGACAGAAATTTGGAAAGCAAGGGAATTAATGACCGCGTTCATGCAACAATAAAGGCAACATCTGTCTTTCAAAAATGTTAGAAACTAAGGGAAGGAGAGGAAATTGTGGCCTTATATGGGAGAAATCTCGCCAAGATGCATAAAAAAAAACCAAAATGATAATTCTTGGTTTTCCGAATATTGATCTTGGTCCTAGTAACTCATCAAAAAAATTCATTGGAAGAGAAGATTACAAAAAAGAGTTGGACACAATGACATCTGATTTAGGCAAGCTTCCTCTAAACACAACTCATGAAGGAATTGGAAATTACATCAAACCATTTACAAATTTGAATGCAGTATTGGATGGATCATTGCTTTCAATTCACTCTTCCAAGTATGGATGGCTGACGAGGTTGTAGGTCATTTACTATAACTTGAAAAAAATTGACCTTCCAAACCATGCAAAATGGAGCATACTCAAAAAATTGGCAGAATCATCTCATCATTCATAGTATGTGAAAGTACTTTCAATCATATCTATATTTTATTTCTAATGGCTTGAATTGAGTTTAAAGTTTGAACTTTGTTTTTTGAATAGGATTAATGTAGCATATCATATGCTTTTGCTAATTTACTAAACCAGAGTGTCAAATACATAAATGTATAGTTGCAGAGATGTTGTACTTGTCTTACTAATTTTGATTTTGAGACTTCACATGATGTAAATTGACCTGAAGCTGTTGTTGCCCCCTTGTTTCTATAAAATGGAATTCAAGGTCATTTTCTAAGGGTAATGAAATTAAAATAGGGTATTGTACTATTGATTCATTGACTTTTGCAAACAAAATCACACAGAGTTGTGTACTTACTACTATTAATGAATGAATTGTTATATTGTATCATATTTGTAAATAAATTAATGAGAATATCTATAAATTGTATCATATTAATTGCTATATTTTCAAAAAAATAATGAAAATCTTCAAGAATTCTAAAAACGGTAGATTCAGATTCTGGAAGAGACTCAAAGAAATCAGGAATGACTTCCAGGCTAACAGCTGGATGGTGATGGGGGAATTTAATACCCCCCTAATGGTAGATGACAAAATGGGAGGTGCTCTCTCTCAAGTTGACAGTAGAGTGGATCTTATGGAATACATCAATGATCAAGCTTTCTTAGATGTGGAGCTTGAAGGAATCTCTTATACGTGGTCGAATAGAAGAACTGGTGTGGATCTTATACAGGTGAAACTTGACAGAACCCTCCTCTCTATTGATTGGTTGTCTAAATTCTCTTTCTCTTTATCCTCATCAATAAGGATTGGATCTGACCATTTCCCTATAATCTTTAATGCCAATATCTTGAATGGAAAAAAGAATATCC
>MU223713.1:313958-328944 GCA_018584345.1 Thuja plicata | reverse complement strand
TGAATCAAGCACATAAGACAACAATCAAGGAGTTCAAGCAATCAATGTCTTCAAACAATGAGCAAGGGACAAAGCAACCTTGCACATGAACATAGATAGTGTCATAGTAATTCTAATCCATAAGAATTCTACTTGTGTATGTTCTCAAATATTTTTCAATCACACACATAGTCCTATGAAAGAAAAAGTTGGTTGCACTATAGTTCTTAGTAATGGCTTGACTCTGTAACTTTTGCAATTTCAAGTGGGTGAAATCCAATCTCGGTGTACCAAGGTTTCAACAAAGTCCAAGAATTTAATCAATTAGGAGTTGCTAAGGAGATTTGACAACCCACAAGAAACTACACCCGTGGAGATTTCTTCCACAAGGACATTTATATAGCAACAGTCACTACCATGGTGAAAATGGCTATTACCACTTGAGGTTCTGTCCATGTGGTTGACCCAATAAAGGGAATGTCCACTATGGTTAACCCTCTCTAACAAGGAAGACTCACAATATGGACCACATGGGGACTTAGTTCAGATTCAAGGGTTCCAGGTTTCTGATTCTCCCAAAAGGGAAAAGAGCATAATCCTCTAGCCTCTTCACCTCACCAAAACATAGAAAACATGATTTATTGACCCACTAATTTGAAATCACCTTATTAAAGATTCACACAACAAAAAATGACACCAATCCCCCAAAGAGAGAAATTATTGCCAAAAGTTGAAGTCCAAACCAAGTTGACCAATGAGATAAAAAAAAAATCCTTCCCTACCTACAAGCAGATCTATCTTCAAGAAGAGATTCACATGCAAAAAAAGAAAATGAAGCCCACTCTCTCAAGATCACCATAAATAGTGTTCATAGGGCCTAATTACTATGTGAAACATATATGCAACAAAGAAAATCTAGGTCCATTTTTAGAGCACCAATTGGAAATGTGATCTACGAAAGAAAGAAACACTTAAGCTAAACACATGAGAGGTTCATTTTATTTACAAAATCAAAATGTTATAGAGATGAAAAAAAATACCTCAGATCCAAAGCAACATGAGTGTTTTTTTTTTATCCACGCAAGTCCAAGCAATCCTCACAAACTCTCCAACAAGCAAGACAAGCAAACAAACAAACAAGATATGCAATGTATATTCAACTTATGCAAACCCTAGGGTTAGATCTAAAAATCAATTGTTAGGAGCAATAATAAATAGAAAATAATCCAAATGACAACTCACATCATGCATTGAACCCTGTGAAAAATAAGTGCAAGCTAATCATTAAATGCCCCCTTTTTTTTTTAATTTTGATTTTTGACCTAGTCAACAAGATTGGACCTATATGGTATGAATTCGGATCCAAAACCCTAAATACCAAAAAAAGACCCCTATTAAAAAATAGAGAGCCTTCCAAAAATGTCAGAATTTTAAAAAGATCTTTTCATTTGTGCACTAGGGAGCCATTTTCCCAAAATAGTCTAGTTTTCATAAATTGACCAAATGAGATATGATAGTGCATCCAAAATTAAAAGTCAAAGAATGGAACCCCTGTATAATTTAAATACCTTTTTGAAAATGTAAACATTTCTAAATAATTCTCTGATTTGCACCAAAAATTAAGGTTTTATGAAAAATAAAGAAAAAATTATTAAAAATTCAAAATACCTCAGAAAATTCTAAATTTTTTACTGGAGCTTCTCTGATATGTCACCAACCTGTAAAAAATATTTTAGACCAAAAATCTAATTTTTTTAGGAGATATAATCAAATCTTTGAAAATCTAGGGTTTTCATCTCCAAGCAAATCTGCACAAGGGTTAGGCTTGAAAAACTTCAATAAAATAACCATGTAAAAATTAGAAAATCTGAAAATATGATAAAATGAAGGAAAATAAAGAGCATCATGCTCCACAGTGGGTGCCAAAAATGTGTGCTAAAATGTTGAGACACTTCTATGAATCATTCCATCCAAGGTTGCTCAAGAATGAGGCCTCTAATATCGATCCATAGCTCTCTAGTCATGGAGTGCAAAGGTGTGTAATGGAGGCCCTCAAATTGACCAAGTTAGTGCCTATGCAAGTATACTATGAAATGAGAGATTCAAATACATGAAAATGAGATCTACTCTATATGATTGCAATGCATAAAATAAAATTAATCTAAATGATAACAATGCATGATTAATCTATGAAAGGAAATACAAATGCAAGTTTAATCTATGAAAATAAACATGAATCTAATCTATATGAATAGCCATGGATTCAAGAAGAAGAAGACAAGAAGAGAGAAGTTGCAATATCCAATCTCAAGTGCTCAAATCCTCCTCCAAAATTGCTCTCCAAACCTACAGCATAACAATACTATGAAAACCTAATATCAAAATGAAAAGGAGAGATTTCCTTATAAAGAAAAGTGAACGGTTGAAATTAAGAGGCAAAAAGAGTTTATCAATGGTTGAGATTAAGAGGCAAAAACCCACCACTTAGGAAGATGTGATGTAAAAGATATTTTTATTTATTTAATTAAAAAAAGGGGTTTTCTTTATAATTAAATAAATTAGAAGAATTTTATTTAATTAAATGAGAGGAATTGAATTTAATTAAATAAGAGAAATTTTATTTAATTAAAAGAGAGAAATTTAATTTAATTAAATAAGATAAATTTTATTCAATTAAAAGGAAAATTAAATCTTTTAATTAAATAAGAAAATTTTTATTTAATTAAAAATAAAATTAAATCTTTTAATTAGATAAAAATGATCAAACCTTAAGAAATATTGAAATGATTGAATTAATTACAATTTGATCAAGGAAATTGATTTGAATTGAAAATGTTCCAAAGCATTGATTCAAAAATTTGATAAATTGATAAAATGATAAAATGGGGCCCAAAGTCTAGGCGACCATTTTAGGGTGCATACAACGAGTACAAGTACCAGTACATGAGTCATTGACATCATTGTCTCTGACACTCCCACTTTGGTTTGAAATTTTTCCCAACCCTCTTCTTTAAAATTTCTTCCTCCATAATTTCAGTTCCCTATCGTTAGGAAAGTATTGACATCATACTTGGATGTATAGAGTCTCAAGCAATTTTGCAAATTCTTGTCTAGTTTGTTTCTTAGCTTTGACTTTAGGAACCCCAAAATACTGAAAAATCTCTCATCCTCCACCGACCCCAATATCATGGTCATACATAAATCAGCAAGATTGAAAATTCTGATATTGGATCAATCAACATTTCACTTTGAGCTAGATTTTTCCAAATCCTTGTTACCGATCCATCTTCTTGGGGGTTCCTCATAATATTATATTGTTCCCTCATTGTCTATGAAAAATGGCCTGATTTCTCTCTCAAATGAGATTCATCTAAATTTCCATTTAGAGTTCCTCTATTGAACTCTTTGGTTTTGGTAAAATGATCTATCAAAGTTAGTAGCTTAGTTTGAAAATATTTTGAATTATTGATACTTCAATATCAAGGAAACATAATAGGCATGGATTCAGGTAGTTTGACTGGAGGGAATCTTTCTCTAATCTGTGTGGAAATATCATAGGCAATGTACTTCACAGAAGTAGTTAAAGACTCAACGATCTTCATAAAGTCTTCCCTTTTAACACTTGATAGCCGCTTCCTGGGGTTCTTTTCTGGTTCCTCAGACTCGACCCTGGTAAAGTAGTGCATTGGTATCTCAACTCCACGTAATTTTTCACATAACTCACCATTTGCACCAATCTTTAAAAATTTATCAGGATTGTCCAAATCTATGATTTTGAGCCAACTGAAAAATTTTACATCATCACATGATCAATAGAGATTGTCGTGCGTCATGCATGTCAATTTATGTTGTGCAACATATTCTGCAATATACATTGCTCTTTACTAGTCCTTGTTCATTATATTTCTCATTTCCTCTAGCATGGGAAGAAGACCTACTAATTTTAAGAGTGTCTCTATATTACTTAACCTTCGTAACAATTTAGGAAATTTTGGTTGCCCTGCTTCTTCACTACTTTATTTCATTAGACCAAGAAATGGTTTATGTTCTGAAAAAACTTGATGCGCTAGTCCATCCAAAGAGATCCATCTGGTATCATTATCCTTAAGAATCTTGTTCCCATTGGTTAGTCCTTTGGCAAAGTGTTAAAATTCCTTGAATTATTTTGGACTTTGAAAAAAGTATTGGTAGATCTCTTTAATTAAAACTTCAATTTTTTTTACTAGAGCATGCTTTCTGACAACTCCAAAAGCTAGATCAATTAGAAAAATCTTTACTAATTCAAATAAATTTTTCATTGTCACATTACCCCTGATTTTAGCAATAGTTAGTAGATGAGGTTGGCGGACAAAATTTTGTACAGTATAAACATGCATGCATACCCAAGAAGTATTATCTACTGCTGTAACTTCATCTAAAGAAAATGCAATAAAGTTTGACTCTTCAATTTTTGCCTTTACATCCTCTTTTTCAACCTTCACAAGACAAATTTCCCATTCCCATCCATTTTTACTAACCAATGACTGTTAGGATAGTTACAAACTTTAAAAAACTTTAATAGAGAAATCAATGATGGGTAGTCTGTCATAGGACACACTCTGCTCAAAATATAAAAGACAACACTTAACTGAATAAATTTTCCCATTTGTTCTACTTCCATTGCTTTTCCAAAAAAAGATTCAATAGAGCCTTTAACTTCAACAGGATTTGTCTATATATTCTGTTGAAATTCAAATAATTTTGCATTCCTAACATGCTAAGATTCCTCCTTTGTTTTCCATCTTATCATTGATTTTTTAACTCTATCTATGGTTTTATTTTCATAAACTTTACCCATATACTTCTCCATGGTGTTAATTTTTAGCTGCAACCTCTTTTCCTTCTTATTTATCTTGGTGCAAATCTTACATTTGCATTCTACCAGAGGCTCACCTTCAATTGGATTGTCCACTAGTTCAATGAATGGATACTTTGATACCCAGTCTATTTGAAAATTCCTCTACATATCCCACATCTGATCTTTTTTTGATTCTCTATCCTTTTTTGAATTGTATTTTCTTTTTTTCCTCCCTACACCATCATCATCTCTAGCATTCTTAGTCTCATCCAAGTCGATTATATCATTATGTCTACTCTGGGTATTTATCTAAAAAATATTCTTCAAGTTCATCGTGATCTAAGATATCAGGTTTGCCAACTTTTTCAACATGTCGTGTAGGTTCAGGTTGTGAATCTTGTAAATCTAATTATGATGAATTAGCTTCCCAATTTGGGCCAGAAATGTTTCCAACACCAAAGTATGATGATAAGGTTTTGCATTTTGCTAGCTTGAGTGGCCTCTCGTGGCTTTCCCCACATGCAGGGGCCTTACCCTTATTCTTTTTCGACATCTCCAACAAAATAAAGGCTGCCAAAAAAATGTTAACTTGTTGAATAAGTGACAATAGACTATAATATATATAAATATGATTGATTGGATCTGAAATCATGTATGAGGTCTCCTTGGTGACCACACCACTAACCACTAACTAGTCCCCACTAAATAAGAATAAACTCAAAATTGCAGTCTTAGATAGATAGACGTGAAACCTTAGGTGAAATCAAGAATCATAATAATAATCACTAACCTTTTCCTCAAGTGTAGTCACCAATGCACTCAACAGTCTAAAACTTTGCTATTGATCAAATAGAGATATCAGAACCAATTGAACCAAATTGTGTACAATAACCCTGATCTATGAATGTATTTATACCAATCCTTTTTGGCAAATTCGATGGGAGGTATTAGGTATAAAAATATTTGGTGAAGACCGTGTAATTATAATATGTCTTATATTATTTCCGAGGTGATTATGGGTTGTCCAATAACTTTCTATGATTAACAAAGTTGGCGAAAATGCGTCAGTTTGAGACACGCCTCAAAAAAATGGCAGACAAATTTGGGGCCTCCTATAAATATATTTTTATAAAACCATTGGCAAATATAGGTCGTCGATTTGGGGCCATTTTGAAATTGTAGGCAAAGTTTGAAAATTTACCATGTCCAAAAAATAGATTCGATTGGTGATATTGTAGAAGAAATGGAGAAAATTAAATAAATAGAAGGGCGATGGTCCTAGGCATTCAACCCAATATTTATAAAGTTTGGGCGATTGGGCCAACCCGATATACATAATATATTTTCAAATCCCTAGTCACCGACATGTGACATTCGCCAAATGGTGAATAATTTCCACTAAAATTATCATTGGTCATGAGTGCATTATGCACTCTCAATCGTGGCCATAGATGAACATGATCCATACTACATAGTGCCACCAACCTCCACTCGGTCGATGTTAACTCTTCAACTAGAGCCATTGTCTCTAGCCAGCTCTCTCATGATCTAAAAATTGATCGTACCTCCTATGTTCAAAAAATCACATTTTTCATCCCTTATTACACAACTCAGTGTAGGTTGGTGCATCCTAACCCCCCCATCCATTTTATTTCACTCCCAAACCCCTTCCCCTACTATTTTTTTTGTCAATCGGCTGATGCAGGAGCATCTTGGGGTAGTTGGAAATCCTGTATCACCAAAAAGATATTTTAGTTTAGTTTTGGTTTTGGTTTTTGTTAGGAAGCTTGGTTGGAGACTTGAGATGCTCAGTCACTTTGGTAGTAGTTCTTAGCTAGAAGATGTGTTTCTTTATTGACAGACTCGGTGACTAGACTCGGTGGTATTCTACTCGGAGATACACTGCTTGGAGATATACTGCTCGGTGGAAGTTGTTCAATATGTTCAACTCGGTGGTGTATTGCTCGGTAGCATATTGCTCAGTGGTGTCTATTCGATGGAGTTCATCTTGGTTGTGCCTCTCACCAAGTGGCTTGGTTTTGGTGGTCTTGATCACTTATGGGGTTATTCTGTTTGTTTGGGTTGGTCGACTGGTGTATTTAATTTGGGGTTGCATTCCTTCAGTTTTGGATTGACCATTAGATGTGTGAGGACCTAAATTTGATTTGGTTCACTCTCCTATACAAATTTAATGACTGTTGGATGCTAACTAATGGATAACACAATGGGATTTGTGTTGTTGAAGCCAACTGTTGTTTATTTGATTTATTTCATTTGTAAAGATGACTTGTGGCTGTGTTATATAAATTGAGGGTTGGGAAGAATTTGTAGGAGGTAGTTTTGGGGAAGCTAAGTATCAGAATAAAGCTAGAATTAAACTTGGGTAGATCAGTGTGCAAATCCAAGTCTTGTAGAGCTTTGAGAAGGGATTTATTAGCTGTATTTTTTGAAGCTAAATGTGATAGCTGATTGTAGCTCATTGTGTTGTGGGCTTGGGCAGATCTATGAGCAGATCCAAGTCTTTTTGTTGTTTTGTATATGGCCATAACTGGGAAAGCCTTACAACTGGCATGTTTGGTGTAATTGCATATTATTGATGAATATGAATTGATATTGATGTTATATCTCTATGTTTTGTTTCTGATGTGTTGTTTATCTTGTATGCTGCAAGGTTGGACTGTCCATTCTTGGATCCTCCATCCTTGACTACGTCATCAGTGGAGATGTCAATCCATGATTAGCGCCTCTGGCTTCTTCCCCTAGTCAACCCAATTGACCATCATCCACATAGACGAATATCCATCGATAGTCATCTGCATCCCCCTAACCCTCATCTGCCATCTTTGTAGATGGGAATTGGAAGATTGTTGTCTTCATAGAGGAAAATTGAAAGATTATCATCTTCGCAAAAGACAATCAAAAGATTTTTGTCTGCGGAGAAGGCGATCACAAAATTGTCATCTCCACACATGATGATTGGTGGATCTTCATCTGCACAGACGATGATCCATTGATCATTGTCTTTTCCCCAACCGACTTTTCCCCCATTAAATGCATCTAAATAAGTCAAAAATGTGAAATTTGAAAATCATGACTCAGATCTGTTAGGGTACTCATTTCTGGTCTCACATCAGCTGTCCTTTGGTGTGTCCAGATGCACTCTCCTAGATACATATGGTCTTGAGGATTGGCCATCACTCTCTTTTGCATCATCCTTTTGCTCTTTGTGGGTGAAAGTGACTCCTTCTAAGGCCCCCGTGGACTATTTATAGGCCCCATAGGACCCGTTCTCCATTTTGAACCCCATTTTTCATTATGTTTCTTCCTACTCATCCCATTAGTCATGCAATTGTCCATTTTTCTTCTCCTCCCATTCACCTCTTTTTCGAGAAAATCCCACAAAAAATAATTTTTGCATTATTTTCTTAAAGGGGCACACTCCTTTGCCATCTTTGTTTTAGGACCTTCTATTCTCTCTGGGGCATCTTGTTTTTCCTTTTTTTTTTTTTTTGACACAATGTCATCCTCAATGCCAGATCAAAGAGGGGAAAAATGTAGACGCCTAAAATTATCCATTAACATTGTAGTTATATTATACCACCTATTTAATTAAATTAGGTCCATCTTTTATAGTATTTAAATTTAGTTTAAATACCTCCTTCCTAAGTGTATTAAATTTTAATTAATACCTTTCCTCCATTAAATTCCCCTTTTAAATAATTTTTTTAATTTATTTATTCCCTTCACATTCTAATATTCTACTAAGCTATGATTAGTCTAAATTTAATTTATATTATCCTAAATAGAGACCTAGATCCTATCCCACCCCATGTCACTCTCAACAAATAGACCTATCCACTAATTAACTAAGTTTAATTAGGCTAATTTTGGATTCCTACACCCATTTGTCCTAATTATTTTCTCACACGTGTGAGAAAATTTCTAAAATTCACCTTTTCAAAGATTTCTATAAATTCATAAACAAGGTTTCTTACAATCTTGATGGAAACTTCTTACGCTTGCAAAAATTGTCTCACTGGACCAAGTCTATGATATATATGACAAGATCTCTTACATGTGTACTTGAAGTACACATTGACCCATCACATCTCAAGTTTCCCACACATGTGTGACTAAAATTGGACTCTTGAATGGCTTATGTTTCCTTCATGTGGCACCTATGTGAATGCCACATGAGATCCACCTCACCCACATCCTCCCAAAATCCTATAAATAGGAGCCTTTCCAAGAGTAAATCATCTTTAATTTGTGCATTATTATCATGTTAGTTTCAATCTAGGATCTTTAATTATTTTAGCATTTTGTTGCAATCTTAGTTAAATCTAGAAATCACATGCTAGGTAAATGGAAATGAATCTTAGTTTCATTTGATCTTGCATATCATTCTAGCTTAGTTTTGTATTTTTCATCTTCATCTTTTGGTGAAGGCTTGAGAAAAGGTCCTCATACTTTCTCTTGAGCTCTTTATCACCTCAATAGTTTGCATTGTATGATTCACTCCATACAAAGCAAGAAATAAACTAGGACTTATATCTTGTGTTGGGAGAGCATACTCACATTCCTCTCTAAGAGAAAATCAACAAGTCTTCGGTTAACATGTTTGGCTCATCGGAGGTTATGTTGGAATATTTGTGTAGTTGAAAGTTTATGAACATGTTATATTAGAATAAAATGATTTATTTTCCTAATGTTTGGAGGTTTGAGCTTGTTCCACACATGTAGGTTTTCATCATACATATTTTTGGCATGCCTGGTGGGACCAAAATCCCTAAAAATTTAAGACTTTTTGGAAATTTTTGCCATTTTCTAAACCCAGTCATGCATTGTTATCTTTGGTTTGCATAGAGCCATCTCCAAAATGGAATGGTCATCTACATAGAGCATCATTTATGCAGATCATCGTCTCCATTGAGAGACTGTCATCTCCACTTTAGTTAAAAAGGAATTTAATTTTTAATGGTTTAAAATATTTTCTTAGGATATTTTACATTTTTAGCTCTCGATTTTCTATTAGAGAGATACTTTTACAGAGTTAAATGCCGGAAAAAAATTCAAATTTTTTTTTAAAATCACAGTTGACTGAGTCTAGTTTTTAAACTGTCATCTACGCAGGTTGACTGTTGTCTCTACAGATTGTTGTCTGCACCTAGGTTCAGTCGTCTGTGCTCCTCAAAATTTGTGTCTTCAAGTGTTAGGTATACTACTTTGTGACATTTTACTGACTATCATCTACGTAGTTTTATTGTCATATGAAATAATTGACTGTATTCTATGCAGTTTGACTGACATCTGTTCCCTTTGACTGTTGTCTATGTTGGAAATACAATAACGGGAAAGCAAGATACTGAGAGGGGGGGTTGAATCAGATCTTCAAATTTAAACACTTAAAACAAAATGATCCACATTCATACATATATAAATCTAATGTAATATCAAATAGCATCCACACAGTGAAATAAATAACTCATAACACAAGAACTTGGTAACCCAGAAACCCAAATAGGTAAAACTGGGGTGGGGATGACACCCACAAAATTCTCCACTACCGCAGTAATAAAGTGTGCCTGTTAGGGCTACAAAAGTTGATTACAAGATGCAATCTACCCTGTTAAAGGTCTACTTGGTTAAGAGATAAAGATCATTACAATCTACCCTGTGAAAGGATTTCAACTTACAATAAAGTAAGCACTTTGTTAGGAGATTTAGAAAGGTCTGCTAGAACCACTTTGTTAAGATATTTTCACCTGATACAATGATTAGAATGTCTCAAGTATTGATCCTTCATTATGCACTCAGATGCTAATGACAGATCTCCTCTTTCCAGTACCTTCTATGATCTCATAATTTGATATAACTTTACTCTGCTGTTCACTGTGCTGTCACTCTGCTTGATCTTTGCTTCTTAACAAAATAACCCTCTGTGCATTTTGCTTCAAAAATGTAGTCACCACTTCTATCCACACACTTACAAAATAGGGTTTAGAAGTAATCTTGTATATCTATTCAAGTCTAATAGCGAGATCTAAATCAACGATCAAGATCTATTACCCATACCTTGAAGGTATTACAATTAATGATTACAATAGATCATGCATAAGATAAAACAATTAAATGCATAACCAACTCTGTAGGAAAATATTAAATGCATACATAAGTCAGCCCAAAAAGCTTATATAATTCAGCCTGAACACTTATCCTTGAAATTTGAATCATCTAGACATGTATACAAAAAATGTTCTACTTGGCACTTAACATCTCTGTCACTCGACACTGAGTATCCTACTTGGCTCGACATGATATTACTCAGCAACTTGAATACTGCTTGATAATGTTGCTTGACCTTGCATAGTTTTAGCTCGGCCACAGTGATAGCCAACTAAAAACTACCTAAGTGAATGACTAAGTGTTGGTCACTAATCATTAATAGAACTTAGAGATTAACAATCTCCCCCTTTGATATTAGTGGCAAAAACACACTTATCATTACTTCATTACATTCCATCAAAATGTTGCCTAAGTATTCTAAGTACTCCCCCTAGGAATATACTCGGAATTATTCATACAAAAAGTTTACATGCCTTCAAAAATATATACAAGTGTACCTATTCTATACTAATGTATCATACTGTATCCTTTCCACTTCCTTACCATCTTCCTTACCATCTTCCTTACCAATTTCCTTACCAACTTCCCCCTTGTTTTTGTCACTGATTGCTGGTGGGATTAAGTTATACTTATCCAAAAATTGTTTATGAAGCTGTAGGGTGGATTCAAATGTAGTACCCCAACTTTCCTTAGCAATCTTCATAACTTTCAATTTTATTTCTAGCTTGGCAGCTAGACTCACTAAACTTTCTGCAGTTGAGAGATTTGCATTTCTCTGTGATAACTCTTTTTCATCTAAAAGTTCCTTCTGTATTACCTCCAAGTGAGGCAACAGGTTGGTATGAATAGTGATCAATTTGGCCCTAATTCGACCATCTTCAGCCATAAGCTCAGCTATTCTCCATTGTGCATTGATCAACTTAGAAAAATATAAAGAACTAGAAGTAGTATCCTTACCCAAAGTATTTCCAGTTGATCTTAAATCTAATTGCAACTTCTCAAAAAGCTGTAGATTATCCTTTGTGAAGAATTCAACATCACATAGTTTCCTATACAAAGAATAAACATTTGTTGTAACTTTCTCCAAAATTTCTACAAGAGTAGAAAGTTCAACCTATTTTGTTGCAATCTCCTCTGAGATTTTCTACAGAACTTTGCTCTTGAATCTCCTCTCGGACCATTGTAGAAGTTTTTCATTGATGTTAATATCATCATCAGTTACCTTCTGTACAATGTTAACTAACTAATCAATAATTGGAGCTTGAGGCATTTCATCTTCTAATTCAAAAGCCTTTGCAAATATGTCCTTGATGTCATGCAACACCTACTTTTTCTTCTGTTCTATTTTCATCTCTTCCTATCTCTTCTTCCTCTTGAGTAATTCCTAAAGAGTCCCTATTTGTTCAAAAGATAATTCATTGGGATCCCATTGTGGAATCACAATTACCTCATCTAATGTGACATCTAGAATTTGAGACTTCTTCTTCAGAACTTTCTTTCTCTTCAACTCTGGTGAGCTAATGCTTGACTGCATAATACCTTTTCCTGTCATAGTATCAATGTCCATTGCCTCTTTTAATTCTATCAGGATTGTTTGTGGATTAGGCATACCTCCAGTTTTAGGAGTTGTGGGAGTGGATGATGCAGAGTGTGGTAGATCAACCAACACTTGCATTGCCTCTTGTTCCTTAGGCTTATCAACAATATCCTTCACCACTATACCACTATCTAAAACTATTTTCACTACCTCTAAAATAGGTGGATTTTGTGAAGTTACCTCTTGTGCATTTGTTTGTTGTTTCTCTTCACTTATCTGATCATTGATTTCTTCAATTATCTCATCAATTTTTTCTTCAGATACAATGGTATTTTCTCCTTCAATCTCAATTGCCTTAATAGGCGAATCAGTGTTTGTACCACTGAAAATGTCATGTTCCTCAGCATTCAAATTGCTAGAATCATCAACTATGTAGTCAATTGGACTGTCTGCAGTCAGATCAACATAATTTTTTGAGTCTAATGGATCTTTAGCCTTGTCCTATTCTGTAGCAATTTGACCTTGAGTCACCTGTGGCTCAGGGGTGATCTCCACTTCTTTTTCCTTTTGATCAGATGTCCCTACATTAGATTTCTTGTCTTTTGGAACTATCAGTCCAAAGATTTCCTTCCAAATCCTTGTACTTTGGTGTACTAATCCTTCAATATCATTTTTCAAAATAGCATAACCTCTAAGTTTAGGAACAAACCTATTCTTGTATTCTTCAATGAATTTGGCTCTCTGTTTTGAAGTCAACTCAGGTATTACCTTGGCTAAAGTTCCTTCCCTGATTTGTCTCTTTGTGGTAAGTGCAAATTCCCATTTGCTTGATAGAAACTCATACAATTCACTCGGCACATGGTTTCCTATCTTTGTAGGAGTTAACTTGAAATTACTCATCATATCCAAAAGTGCTTCCTAAACTTTGTGCTTATCTCTAATACTCATTTTCTCATACTTAATGAATTTGAAAGTAGCTAATCCTGTTGAGTTTCTCAAAGTGTCACATACCTCATCAATACTAGTTGGTTTCTTGAATTGTGCTATAGGTATGTTACTGGGTTCATCAATCTTAGTCTTTTCATCATCACTATCTATCCCCAAGTCTAGTTTCCTCCTAGGTCTCTTTGCAGGTTTACTGGGCTCAGCCTTAGGAGCAATTTTAGCTTCCTTTCCAGAACTGCTTTCTCCAACCTTCCTCTTTCCATATAATTTTATTTGTACTGCTACAGGAGGTGTAAACTTAGGTTTAGCTTTGCTTGGCTTGGTTACTATGACAATTGATGGTTGTTTACCCTTAGCTTTCTTAGTCATCTCCTCAGATGCACTCACTTCCTCTTCTGTAGACATATCCTCACCTTGTCCTATGGATAGGCCTAAAGGTGCATCCTCAGGTTCTTCATCACTTCCCAAACCAACCATTTTATTTAGGTTTTTCACAATCTTCTTTCTTTTCCTCTCCATGGATCCCTTTGTTAAACTTGTAATTTTTACTTTGGCTTCATCAAAATTTCCAAACCTTTCTACTGTAGTATCAATTGCCTCAGCTAGGAGTGCAACGATGGCTGCTGATGCTTCATCAACGTTAATTTCATATGGAAATGGTTCTAAACATGTTATCCTTGGTGTCACACCCTGGATATAAGTGTTATCCGTATCAACTAGAAAACAAATTTCTTCATAGTGCTTCTCCACTAGTGATCTAGGAATCCTAGTTCTTAATCTCGTTCTCTTCTTTAATTCCACAAAATAGCTCCCTATTATGCCTATTGAAATTACCTCCTAATTTCTCAATACATTCACCAATCTGAACTGTAATGGGTCTATCCTTTTTCTAAACAATATTTCCCAAAGTAGGAAATGTATCCTGAATGTAGAAAAATATACAGACTAGTAAGGAACCAAACTTACATGATGAGCTTTTAGCCTTTCTGATTGATGCTAGGTTCTCAGCTAATTGTGTCTACTGTAGCTCCGCAAGATCATATGTATGATTCTTCTTAACAATTTTCCATGCCTGGTCAATGGCTGTACAAGGAACACTATCCAATCTACTCGACTGATAGAACTTATGTGCTATTACTCTTACTCCAAAATCAAGTTCTAGGTCTTTAATTGTAGAGATAGTCATACCTCTGTTGTTCCACATGGCTCTAGTGTTTAGTGTAATTTCCTCTTTGTTGTTATCTCTCATTGTCCATTTTCCATTCACTACATGATATCTAGTCACTCAATGAATCATGTTCTTAGTTATCTTGACTAGTCCATTATCCAACCATATATACATATCATGAACTCGGCTAAGAATAAAATTAATCCATTCATCTTTGAAACCTTATGGAAAATCTAGGGCATGAGTTAACCCTTTGTCTGCTAAATTTTTGAATTCTCCCTTCAGAACTCCATCAACACACAATTTGTTGTAGGATTTCCTTAATTCACTATCACCTACTTCACCAATCTTAACCATGTAACATGATCAAACATCATGGATCATAAGTACCTTG
>MU223713.1:282057-295865 GCA_018584345.1 Thuja plicata | reverse complement strand
ACTATTTTGATGTACCTTTTTCACCATTCCAACTAGATACCATCTTCTACTCATAGAGAACACAAACACATGTACTGATTATAGATGGAATATAGATATAAAAACCAATAACACATAATTATATTTATAATTTATATGTTAGGGCTCAAGAAAGGATTACTAGGGTAAAAAGGGTCACCAAAGCCCTGTTCGGCTCCAACTAGGCATTGGAGCACCAAACCCAGATTGTGGTTGAGTCACCAAATATACCAAGGCCTCATAGTTGTACAATATTTTGATTTTCCTTGCATCACATAGGACCTAAAAGGTTCTTGTATGTTAATATTTTTATTTTGTATAAATTTTTACATTTATTCCCAGTTTATAATCATTCAAATGGATAGATTTTATCCATGCCACAAAGTTCTTTGTGTATTGGTCCAAATCAGATGGTGGCATAGATAAACATATTCACTTTAATAGATAAACACACACAATTTGATTGCTCCCAAATACATCCTTATTATTTTGCAATCATTTTCAATCTAGTCACCATTCACCTACTCTTCTGCTAGCCATATTTAATGGAATTCTACTTCCTTACTGACATTTTTGGTGAAATATTGCAACAGATTGACGATGGATGTATATTAAAATGCTATAGATTATGCTATTGTCAAGCTAACTCTTGCACATTTTTTTTACTTCTATTTATTTGTGTTCTCTTTGACATTCCATTGACACCTATCTTCCTTCTATTGGTTCGATTTGGCTACTCATCACTTCATACTTGGATCTCACATGACAAAGTCATTATTCTTCTTCCTTCTGCTACTTTAATTTTGTTAGGCTTTTGACTGTGTTCAAATTTTCTACCGGTTGCTTTTTTGTCATCTCTTTACAATTTTCATTTGCAATATTTCATTGCATTCATTTGGTCAGGACTCAACACAAAAGATTTTGCTAGTATTTTTCTAACTCAATCATCCAATTCAACAATTTTATGCATTTAACTTCTTATTGGTTTTGGTCTCTGAGGCTCACTGGTGTTTAGGCACTATCTTCACGATCCAAGTTACTCTCAGTTCAGTTTAGTTTTCATTAGTTCTCGTGCTACCTTTGACTCTATTTCATGTGTCTCATCTAATGTTTTTGGATGCTGATGTGATGAGTGTTTCTCATATCTGACTCAATTGCCAACCCCATGGAACCAAGTACCTATGTTCTATTTTGTTTGAACTTTGAACCCTCCAGGTGACCTGTGACCTACAACCTTAATGTGCCAAACCAAAGGATCATGACATTGAATGCGATAAATAAATCATAACCTTAATTGGAGAATTCCAGGATTTTCTTTAATTCAAACATTCTAATATTTCAAGTCATCATTTATTTCTAGACCATACATGTTTAAATTTCTAGTTTTGTAACATTTACATACCACATTTATTGTTGATCAAATTCATATAATTTTGGTTAAGCCCCATGCAAACATTATCAATCAAGTAATTATCTCAATCTCAATCAATTCATGATTTAACAACTATCTCAATTCAATTCATAGTTCAAACTAATAGTCCATAATTAGATCAAGGTCTTAAGCATTGTCAAAACCAAAAAATCATTATAAGATTAATTCAGTATAGAGTTAACACCAAAGTGTTATGATTGCCTAAATCAAGAGTAAAAAATTTAAAATTATATTAAAATTTCAATTTCATTAAGCTTAAAAATATATCAGGCAAGTCTCAAGCTTTCCTAACAACTACTCCAAGAAAGGTTGTTGGGCTTCAGGTTGTAATAATTGCTTTTATTACATTATGATGTTGGGGACAGAAAATTATTCATGGTCAATGTGTATTCTTTAGGATGCAATTTAATTTAGAGTCCAGACCTAAAATATCAATAAGTTATACATTTAGCTTGTAATTGCATCCAAGTCTTTGATTAGAATTTGAGTCTAATGTAGCTCTCGCTGAATACCTGAGACATCCATCTTTATCATCTTTTGAAAAATTGTAAAACCTTGCCAAGGTTTGACTTAGTGAATTCCAATTTTGCTTTGAATCCAAAATATGGCTTTATAGAATCAGTCTTGACATCCATATAGCCAAGGGCCTTTTTTTATTTATGTCAAGGCTTCAACGGACTCAATTAATATGTGTGAGATGATCAAATAGAAAGTCTCGTGAGAAGATGAAAAAAATGTCAGCTTTCTTTATGCATATATGAATGCCCCCTTTTTCAGATATCTTTTTATATGATACCTAATTACTTAAAATTTCTGTTCTGCTTGTACCTGAAATTGGACTACAAACAATTATTTATTAGAATCATCTGTTAGATGCCTATTGGTGGAACATAATACGTTTGACTTCATATTGTATTGGGATTCTAATACCTCCCCATTAGATAATGATAAATCTATCTTCTTTGGTCTCCATGAATATTGAAGGCCCCACACATGGTATTCAAATTCCTTTTGAAGTTCTTATTTTAATCAGTGTGCATCTTTCTCAGCTTCTTTGCAAAAGCTTACTATGAACTTGCAATAAGTTTTTGGATTTATTTGATTTATAGGTCATGTTGTGCCTTAATTTTTCAAGTAATTCTATCTATTCTAGTATCTGATCTTTCTTTCACTTTGAATGCAAATTGATTATTGGTCTCATTAATATCACTTTAAATTCCCCGTTAACATCTAAAATTCATTCATTCATCTATTAATAAAATATAACATTCATGAATTATCACAACATTCATTAACACATAAGATTAATTAGCATTCATTAACACACATTCATTAGTATTCATAAGACTCATTAGCATTCATTAAGACATCATAGCATTCATCAACACATAAGATTAAAACATCGAGACATAAACATCACTCATTATCAAATAAGTTGCATAAATGAGAATAATTTCTTTTTTGAATTTTTCTTTTTTTCTGCTTCCCTATATTGTTGCAGAGGCATATCCATCTCAGCATCGTCATTTCTTCTCACCCCTGCATGTGATCTCACTGTCATTTGCAAAGGCGGGTCCTCTCCAATAAAAATAAAAGGGTTAAATTAAAAACATATTATCATAATTAGGATTAATTTAAAAACATATTATCATAATTGTTACAGGCTTTTTAGTACTTAAAAAAACATAAATGTTATGCTCTTTACCTTTTCCAACCACATCTTGTTGCCCGGTGACTTGAACTATTAGTAATAACTGAGAGTGGGGGTGAATTAGTGGCTTCAAAAACTTATCCTTAAACTTAACCACCAATCAATAAATCTCAGATTATTAAGTCCCTACAAGATGCATGCCATGAAATAGTAATAATGATTTAACTATCTATCGGTTTTCCTTTTCTGACCTTATTCTCCTTGATTACCAATAAGCAGTAAAAACTATTTACCAACACTCAGTAAATATGCAGAGTATACCAATCAATCCAGAAACGCATATGTGAAACGTAAAACAATAAAGTAATAAACCATACACACATAACACATGGATTTTAACATGGAAACCCTGTTAAGAGAAAAAACCACTAGGACCGGTACCCCAAATTTTCACTCTTCTAAAGTGAGCCCTGTTAGGAGCCAACCCTGTTAAAGGTTACAAATACACTATTAGGTGTGACCTTGTTAGAGGATTTTATTAAAAAAGGTTTCCACTTAGTATCAGGCATCTATTTGCTACCATCCTTGAATCAGCCTCCTTCTTAGACTCTCAATAGGATTTAGGAAAATCTTGCTACCATCCTTGAATCAGCCTTCTTCTTAGACTGTCAATAGGTATATGGAAAGTCCAATGCTACTTTCATGAATCAACCTTTTTGGCACTCCTTGGGATGTACCTCAATATATAGAAGACTGTTAAGTCCTGCTTTGTTAAGAGACTTGATGCTTCAATGGTTAAACTAAAACACAATGACCTATTTCTAATGCAACTTGAATTGCAGATTTTCAGATCTATTTAAGTACATTACCTCTTTGACCAATGTGTCAATTTAATTCTTTGTGCTCCACACTTTCTACTATGTGATGCTATGCTTCACTATTTTTCGATGTTTGCAGAATTATTTAGCTCTCCTTCAGCTTGATTGATCAGGACTTTATGAAGTTATCCTTCATCAGTTTCTCTTCAGCATCCTCTTTCTATTCACTCCCCTTTCATCCCCTTTTGTGTGATACGAAAATGAATTAAGCTTGTCTCTTATATAGACATGATATCCACCATTTCTTGATTCTTAATTCTTGATTCTTGATTTTTTATTCTGGCGTGAAAAACAATCCAACCAATCTGATTTAAAGCATAACTCCTGATTTATATCGCAGTTATCTTTATGCCAACCGTACAAATCTTCTTTAAATCAATCACTTAACTCTGGTCGAATAAAACAATGAAAATAACCAATTAAGTCTATCTTTAGCTCTTGCCAGCTAGATATTTTGTCATTTTCTAAACTCTCTATTCTGTCAGTCAACTCTATAGTTAGTCATCAGTGACAACTGCCAATTTCATCGGTGTGACTCCACTCAACTTCACGATCTTCATCCATCGGGCATCATTGGATTTTACTCATCGAGAAACTCTATTTTTAGCTCATCGAGCATCTTGTGATTTTTCTTCATCAGGAAACACTGTCTTCTACTCGTCGGGTATCACTATGAATTTGGTTCTTTTCTTTTACCGATGGTGTGCACTCCATCGGTGTTATTTGTCACTTAATGAATACTTGACTTTTATGCATTGCTAAAAGCATAATCTTTGTTCCATTGATTCTCTGAAGTCTTTGGCATTATATACATGACCGTATAGATGCAATCAAGTTGACATCAATGACAATACAAACCATTAACTGATTTAATGTCTTGCATTATCTTCAACTTAACATTATCAAACATTCAATCAGTTACATGTCATCATGAACCTCAACAGGCTCATCGAGAACAACCTCTACATCCCCTGCCACTACAATAGAAAATGTTTTATTAATCCCAACACATTACAATTAAATTTTTATTAATATGCCAAATTTAATTTAAAATGTTTACTTGTATTAATAAATAAATAATCAAAATTTAAATAGAAAATGTATACCTTGAGTGCTACAATGCACATTCGAATCGACGCCTTCGTCGTGCTTGGATGGTGTTTCAGGATCGACAGGCTGCATTTCAATGTAAATAATTAGTGCATTTATCGACACTATATACATATAAATACAAGACAAATAATAAGAAATGTTAATCATTTAATTTAATACATATAAATATATTCACTTTAAAGTTTTAAACAAATATATAATCATTGTTTCCTTACTTAAAAAATATATATTCACTTTATGCTGGAACTTAACATCAAATATAGTAATTGGCAAAGTATTCAACTTGAAATAAAAATCAATTGGCTTATTTACTTGGTCGACAGATCCACTAGAAGAACCTTGCGCACTCATTGATCAGAATCGTTCAGCCATGAATATATAGCCTTGTTTGTAGCCTACTTTCTTTCCCTCATCTAAAATCTTTTGTTTGAACTCCAAGCCCTACATTTTTGCTTGGTATCATGAATTTTTATTGTAGTGAATTTCATCAAAACTAGCTTGATTACAATTAATAAATATTTTCATATGGTTTTTCATTTACTATTACTTACAATTTATGCAAGAAGTTTTGAATATCCACTCGAGCCAAGCTTGTGTTGCCCATTCTTTTGTTTTCTTCCTTCTGTTGCCTTTAATGTGTCAGGTAACCCATGTGATGTTTGAAATATGTTAGATCACATAAGTACAAAGAGTAAATAGTACATAATTTCATTATTAATATTATCACATACCTTCTTTCCTCAAGTGATACTATTTTTCCACCATGTCTCATGTGTCTCTCAAGTGCATCCCTCTTAAGATTCTCCCACTCATTAATAGGAACATAGGGGGGCACTCGTAATAAGGGTTGCATTCTATTTTGGACCGGTAGTTTTCCCTAATATACTTCAAAGTTTGGCTCACTTTCTCAAGGAGCCTAAGTCTTTGAAAGGCGTTGGGTCCAAAAAGTTTTATCACAGAGTCAATGATTTTATCCTTTAACTCTTTATCTTGTAATTGCCACCTTTTAAGAAAAAAAAATGTTAGATTCATAAATGAAGTGAAGCTACCTTTTAATATACTTGAAGGAAGGGATGAAAGGAAATCTGATCTAGCAATGAAATCAAAATATGATACCATGTGCATATGGTCAACCCAAAAATGTGCAAACATTCATCACTAAGTTTTTCATAAAATAGATTATTCCCTGCAAAATAACAATGAGATTATTAATTATTGCAAGGGACTATATAGGGGGTTAGTGCATGAAATTATGAGTATAAGATTGTATAGTAAAAGAAAGGATCAATCTTTAAAGTACCTGGAAGCTGGACTACTCTCACGAGAAGTCCATCTTCAATGTTCATGAGAAATTGATCACAATTATCTATTGTTCTTGTACATCTAACACAAGTACATCTAGGAATTTGCTCATCGCCTCCTACATAAAATGAATCCAATATTAAAAAATGCCCCCTAAGAAAGAATTGTTCAAGTAAACACATGATAAATGAGAGAGAAAAAGAGGAATCTACTTACCAATAATAGGCGTTGCCATTGCATTTGTGGCCATGCTACATGTTTCTGACATTGCAGACGCCAGTACCTCTATGGTTCTAATCCTCGTAGCATGCGACATACTCAACATAGGATCAATAGTAGGTGTTGAAAAACAAGATTGTTAGAGCTTAAAAAATATGGACAACCATGGAAAAGATTGTTAGAGCTATTAAAAAAAATATTGTTCAAGAAAAACATAAGAGGAGGATAGAACATGTGATCTACTTGAACCACCTGAAGTACCTACATCTGGGGCATGAACCTTTAATTTTTTTTGCGTCCTCTATAAGAATAACACACATTCTTTTTAGTTGATGACATAAATAAAAGAGTATACTATAAAAACCATTATTGAACTTTTGTTATAATTAAAAACTACATTAATACTTACCATGTAAGTCTGAACACGGTGAGCCAACACATCCTCTCTCATTAGTATTTCAAGAGTCTGAGGTTGAATATCTTCCAATCAAGTTAACTCTCTTGAAATTGTACAAAGGACCTTTTGCAATGAAACCACAGGATCAACGTCTAATGAAAAATCAACAATGAATGGATCCTGCTCATCTTGCAGCTCCTTATGGATTACTTGTTCCTTTCCCTTTTTCTGATCAGCACTCATTTGTGAGAATAATATTATTAGAACTTTTTTTAAAATCAATCCAAAATAGTAGTGAAGAATAAAACATAACAAAAAATACGCATTAACATTTTTCTTGTATGTGCATTTGTACAACAATGAGTTTTACCTGTCGAGAAGAAGAAGTCTCATGAGAACCATCATCACCGTGTGTATTGTGTGGTTTTTGATCCATACTATAGCCCTATATTTAAAAAAAATAATCATTTAGACATGTTAAAACACATGTGTTCTTATTCTAAGTTACGTTGAATAATAGACAATTATCAGAATGCTTCAAATAAAAAAAGAGATAGTTTTATAATTTTTAAACAATTTTAAATGGTGCATAGTGCGTACCACCTCATCCATGATAGTGGGTCTTTTTCTGTATCTATGTGATTCAAATTGTAATTGATAAGAAGTTCTTCGCCTCCACATATTGATTTTATTGTACATAAAAATACGTGATTTCCCTCGCACGCCTCAAATATGCAATTGGGTTGCTTCTTAGTTGATGCAAGTCATGTAATGTTTATAAAACCTACAATATTCCCTAATGCTTTTGGCCTTCTGTCGACATATAGATACTATTTTACTTTGTTCACTGAATTTTTGTTGTATATATTCCAAATAACTTGTATATACTATACAAGGAAAGGAACTCAAAGATAAAATCATTTGGACTCACACAGGTCATGATCATAGCCACCTTTCAGAAGAATATGCAAGAGTACATGCATACATAAGAGGATAAACATAAATGATAATGTTACCAGATATTGCCTGAAGTAATGAATTTTTGACTCAGGTATGAATCCAATGTGCTCCTGTGTGATCCAAAACTTGCAAAGAAAAGAGTGATGGGGGTTAGATCAAAAAGATCTAAGCAATGAATGGAATCCTATTACTGATCCTCATCTACAATTATGCATGTGTATAGTCAAGCCATACACTTCTGAAAGAAAAACCATGCTACAGGACATGTGCACTCAGAATAATGTTGCAACAAGGGAAGAAGATACCATGTTTTTCCTCATGAAATGAGCATAAACAAGGAGTACCACATAGTGAATATCAATAAAAAAAAAAAGAGATCGAACACTTCACACATTGCCTTGAAGGTAATAGCAATGATGCCCTAGCTCTCAAATCTCACAGGTCATCAAGCATTCCAAATGCAAAGATGTAAACAATGCCAGTATTAAACAATGAGCTCATAAACATTACATGATGCCCTAGCTTGCAGCGCGTGAGCCATCAAGACATTTCCTCATGAAATGATCATAAAGGGGGAGTACCACATAGTGAATATCAACAAAAAAATAAATAAAGAGAGATCAAACACTTCACACAATGCCTTGAAGGTAATAGCAACGATGCTCTAGCTCTCAAAGCTCACGGGTCATCAAGCATTCCAAATGCAAATATGTAAACAATGCTAGTATTAACATTCATACTATGCCATTAAATCAAAAAATGTCATCAAAATAAAATTGAGTTAATGAGAAGACAAATCTTGAATGCCTACCTCAAGTCATGGATGCCATATGAAGATCAAATGCTAAGGAACTATGTTATAAAATTACAAGGCATGAAATTTTATAACTGTACATATATTTTCTTCGACTCCCCCACATTGTAAACTCAATGCTAAGGATAAAAAATCATGATGTCAAAAAGTATAAAATTTCATGCCTTGAAATTTATAACATAGTTCCTTAGCAACTGCTATATAAAGATCAAAAGGCTCCAAGCTTCCAAATCGAGCTCGAGCTTCACAACAGAAGAGCAGTGAAAAGTGGAAACTTTCCCAATTTATCATAGTTAGGGCCCTCTTTTACCATTATTTATGAGATTTATGTTTTTACCATGCTTTATGAGCTTTATGGCTTCCAATAAATTGATTTGGACTCTTAAAAACCCTACAAATCCCTCTACCACCACACATAAAATGCATCAACCTTTTTTTGTGTTCTATAATGTGATTTCTTCCAATTTGTTGTCAATTGAAGTCTTCTACATAGGGAAATTTATGGATGTATAATAATTCCTCAACCTCCAAAATGACCAAAACCAACTTGCAACCAATTTGCAAAAAAAATTCATTACAAATGAAAATGTTGTCATGACAACTTTTAAGAAACTTTTACATATTTTCATCAAATGACCCAAAAAAATCAAGAATGGTCATATATGGTCACTAATAGCCAACATTTAGAAGAATATGAATGAATGCAAACATACATAAGTGAATGAACATAAATAATGAAGGTACCAGACATTTCCTGAATTAATGAAGTGTTGACCTGGGGTTGAATCCAGTATGCTCCTGTATGATCCAGAACCTGCAAGGAAGGAAAAGATGGGGATAGATCCAAAGGATCTAAGCAATGCCTGACACCCTATCACTGATCCTCATCTATAATTATGCATGTGCATAGTCAATCCATACACTTCTAAAAGGAACTATGCTACATAACATGTGCACTCATGAAACATGTGCATGCAGTGAGTAAATCAAGGCCAAAATGGAGCAAAAAGTATGATGTCAAATGTGTTATCAAGAAATAGCTCATGGGTTGTGAGTCAACATGGTATGTTTTTTATACAAGATCAGTAAAAGAACATCTTGATAAAATAGTATGCAAGATTATTAAGCCTAGATGACAGTGATACAATGGTTCACATCTCGAACCTCACAAGATCTTCAATCTAGCATGCTATCAAAATAGAATGGAAGTGGCGATTCAATGCATCTACAACCTCAAAAACATGGCAACATTGATCCAATAATAGAAAATACATTACAAATGCCAAGCTTGTATCCCACGATCCATCAAGACATTTCCTCATGAAATGATCATAAACGGGGAGTACCACATAGTGAATATCAACATCAAAACAAATAAAGAGAGATCAAACACTTCACACAATGCCACGTGCTTGGAATCTCTTTGTTAAAGGGGCATTTTGTAATGTATAAAAATAAGAAGGCTTTAGGTTTATTTGTCAAGAAAATAATGAATATCTTTCCCATTTATAGTATAGTGAAGAGTATATATATTCAACATTTAAGAGTAGATACAAAAGAGGCTTATGATTAGATCTAAAAGGAGTTTATGACTAGATTCTTGAAGAATATTAGAATAGATATTTGGAGCATATTATAGTAGACCTTTATGCATATTGGAGTACATTTCAAGGAAGATATATAATAGATTTTGAAATTTGATTGAATACATATGTTGTGAATAATTTATGAGGAGATTTATAAGAAGACTTATGAGCATATGTGAGGCAAAATTATGATGCATTTTTTAGTATGTTTATGAAGCATTTTTAATAGACTTGTGCACCATATTAGAGCATCAGAATCAAAATTATAAGAAAATCTAAAGGAAAATTATTTGTAGACATTGTAGCAAATTTTTGAGTAGAATTTGAAGAGTAAGAAGAGTTTGTGAAGATAAACCAAACGTACATAATCCATTGAAGAAGAAACATCTTGAAGGTGGAACTTACACATTTGGAAGTTAGTGCTTACCAAAAGAAGAGATTGGTATCTCTTTTTGATTTGGTTTTCAACAATGGGGATTGATGCCTACAAACCATATAAGAGGGAACTAGGGTCTCCTGCAATTGGTTCCTACAAATATTGTAAGAGAGATTTATATAAAAACAATATTTTTCTATGGTTTTCCCCCATAATGTTTTCCACTCGAATTGTGTTCTCCTTGTGTTCCTCTCATTTTGCATAATTTTTAAGTCTTATGTGGTTGTTATTGATCTTGTTGTTTATGTTTTCAAAATGTAAAATAATGTATTATACTATTTCATGCTCCCTCTTAGTATAATCATGTACTCTTCAAATAGCTGTATGTTACATGTACCCTCTTGTGAGACACCCCATTTCTCAATAACATAGATATACATGATAATTACACATAATAAGGTATGTGGATAGGTATTTGTAAATATATTTTTTCAAGTAGCTATACACATGAATGTTAAGAATAAAAGGATTATTTAAGATTATTTGTGTAAGACTCATACAATATGTAGCATAATATAATTTTAAAATAAATTTTCTAGAAAGGCTTGAGGAATTCATATTATTCACATGGGTTTTATGAAAGAAGTGTTTACAAAATATATATTACATTTTTAGTGAATCAAAGGGGAATCTTTCTTGATAGATGGAGATTCCAAAATATTATCCACTAAGATTAGATTTATACTTGAAGGACAATATCATGTAATTATTACTTCTTCAATTGAAGTGTTTTTTTCTTCATGGGTAGATTATATTGTATGTGATACTTTTGTCCACTACTTTACTATGGTATGGAGCTTTAGTTTCTCCAAAGCCATCCTTATAGAGGAAATGATATTGGGAGGTGCTTCCACATAGTTTGGGGTATTAATATATGAATATACATTCCACAAAATGAAGGAGAAGGTGAATCAAATAAAAGGGATATTCCTATGGAGGCCAAATCAAACATGCAACCAATCATGTCACACTAGATGAAAATGATTTACCTTGGATAACTAACCTTTGTGGTACTCTTCATGTACAAGCTATCCAAGGGTGGAAAGCTCATTGCTAAGGAAGTGAAACCTAGGTGACACTCAAGGGATAAATTTTGGTTTTTAAAGCTCATGAATGATCTTTAAATATCACTAGTTGAGTTGGGTAAACCCATCAAAGCTCTTGAAAGGGGACTCCAGATGTGTTAAATCCATACTATCCAACATGAACAACTATTTAGTACTTATGAAAAGGGTCACAACCTTGAGTAGTTATAACCATCACCTTCAATTCAGGTCAATTTCTATACGACATTAGGCATTATAATGAGAAATAGATAAAGAAAGATCTCAAGAAAGATACTAGGATGATAAAAAATAGGAAACTATGAAGTTTTATAGATAACAATTCAAGGGGATTTCTCATTCATAGTTTTGGCCAAGATGATAAAAATTTGGTGTCGGTGCCCAAATTAACAATGCCTAAACTTACACGGTCTTGTCCTACCTTGTGCATTCAATTTCATTTTATCATCTATAACTTTGACCAATTGTTTAAACTATATATTTATCACTTATCCCTAAGTAAATTAATTTAAAAACAAAAAATTATTGATCTATTTGTATTTGTTTTTGAGTTGTAGTCGTTGAGAGAATGACAACGACAAAGAAGAGTGCTAGAAAAAGCAAAACACCAAACTTTCATCTGGCCTCCCTCACTTGTATGATGGGGAATTCATGATTTTACCTCGGACCCTAACACCACAATTTGAACCTTTAGAGACAACTATAAATAATTCATTGCTCATTTCAAATTTAAATTGGGTTACAGGCTCTTTCTTTTTGTTCTGTACTTTCTTTTATCTTTTTCTCTGTCTGTCCAATTTTTTTCAATGTTTGTTTTGTTTGATTATGTTTAGCGTGCACGCTAGTTTTTCTGCACATCATATATTTGTTCAATCTTTATTTTAGTGTTTTCTTTGGTTTTGGTGTTACATATTTGTGGCAGAGTAAAAGAAGAGGTCGAACAGTCGAGGGAAAATTCTTCTTTCAGATGAAATTTAATACCATTTCCATTCAGTCATAAATTTTAATACCAAATGTTGGAATATCTATATCTAACTCATATTTTCTAAACCATCACTAGGATTTGTGGTCACACACGGAGACATGATTAGTGTGGGTGCTTCAATGTAGAGGGCTTCATTTCCTAAAACATTGAATCCACAAAAAAGGCTAAAAGATCTAGTAAGTACTAACATTAATACCTAGTTTAATAGGCCTCCCCTTTTGGGCCTTAAAATTAGAATTTAAATTGGTCTCTTGACATGAATTGGCAGGGTGGATACATTGATTGTCACAATGGTGTATGAAAAGTATAAGGATTTGCTTACACTATCGAAAAGGATAGGCATTATACACATAAAAGAGTTGATATCAATGGAACCAGAGATGAAGAAGCTCCCCATTAAACATTACTATGAGTTTCTCATATTAACATCCGATGGCTTGTGGGACAAGCTATCTTTCATACCCATTTTCTTACGAACTCTATTCTTTTCATTTCTATCTTCTCTTGAGTTTCCAACCAAATAATTCTCTAAATCTATTTGGGTTTTTTGTTCAGATGTGGACACAAGAAGGGATTTGAGTGTAGATAAATTGAGAAGTTGAGAAGGGTTTTGTGAGCATTCAGTGGTCACATGTAGAAAGCTTGTGGATGTTGTCATCAATAGAGGAAACAAGGATGATGTGACTGTCATGATTGTGGACCTCAAAATTTTTTGCAGATTTTTGCACATCATTATGAAACATTTTTTCACATGATTGTTGACCTCAAACATTTTTTTAAAGATGTAAACAATGCTAGTATTAACATTCATATTTTGCTTGAGAACCTGATGTCTCTGAGCACTTGGTTGGAAAACAATAAAGACAATGCTGAGCACCCTGTTTCCTTCCAGCACTCGGGACCTGGAACTCGCACTAGATCTAAGGTGCAGAAGAATGAAGATCCGGATCTTC